>JAMQGT020002637.1:0-49532 GCA_024447675.2 Pterophyllum scalare
CACATGAACCTGAGTAACATCCATTCTTAATCCAGAGGCTTTAATATGATGTGGGCCCACCCTTTGCAGCTGTAACAGCTTCAGCTCTTCTGGGAAGGCTTTCCACAAGTTTAGGAGTGTTTATGGGAATTTGTGACCGTTCTTCCAGAAGCTCATCTGTGAGGTCAGACACTGATGTTGGAGAGAAGGCCTGGCTCACAGTCTCTGCTCTAAGGTGTTCTCTCAGGCTGAGGTCAGGACTCTGTGCAGGCCAGTCAAGTTCTTCCACACCAAACTGGCTCATCCATGTCTTTATGGAGCTGCTTTGTGCACTGGTGTGCAGTCATGTTTGAACAGGAAGGGGCCATCCCCAAACTGTTCCCACAGAGTTGGGAGCATCAAACTGTCCCAAATGTCTTGGTATGCTGAAGCATCAAGAGTTCCTCTCACTGGAACTAAGGGTCTGAGCCCAACTCCTGAAAAACACCCCAACACCATAACCCCCCCCTCCACCAAACTTTACACAGTGCAGTCAGACAGGTACCGTTCCCCTGGCAACCACCAAACCCAGACTCCTCCATCAGATTGGCAGATGGAGAAGTGTGATTCATCCCTCCAGAGAACACGTCTCCACTGCCCTAGAGTCCAGTGGCGGCGTGCTTTACACCACTGCATCTGACGCTTTGCATTGAGCTTGGTGATGTAAGGCTTGGATGCAGCTGCCATGGAAACCCATTCATGAAGCTCTCTACACACTGTTCTTGAGCTGATCTGAAGGCCACATGGAGGTTGGAGGTCTGTAGTGATTGACCTCTGTGCACTATGACCCTCAGCATCCACTGACCCCACTCTGTGATTTTATGTGGCCTACCACTTCATGGCTGAGTTGCTGTCGTTCCCAATCGCTTCCACTTTGTTATAATCCCACTAACAGCTGACTGTGGAATAGTTAGTAGTGAGGAAATTTTAGGAGTGGACTTGCTTGCACAGGTATCATCCTATCACGGTACCACGCTGGAGTTCACTGAGCTCCTGAGAGCGACCCATTCTTTCACTGATGTTTGTAGCAGCAGTCTGCATGCCGAGGTGCTTGGTTTATACACCTGTGGAACTGACGGGATCACCTGGATTCAATGATCTGGATGGATGAGTGAATACTTTTGGCAGTATGGTGTAGATGGTCTTGTAACTAAAAATATTTAGTTAAATAAGTTACCAAAAATATGAAATCAGGATAAGTAAATGTGTACAGTGCAATAAAACAGCTAGCATTCAGCTTCAAACCATCTACATAAAAATCCTCTTTTACCAAGTTCCTCGCCTCACTCCCACAGCTGTCCTGTGCCTGTCCTACAGCTTTTTTTTGCCAAAAGACGTGAACCTAGTCCATAATGGCTCTTTTTCCACCAGTGCCAATGCCAGTATTTGAACCGTTCAGTGGTTTTTCAACCGCAAACTCACTCAGTGCTCAGCTGAAAAATGGGTTCAACTCGGGGCCCGCAAGCCAGCAGATCTGGAACCAAGAACATGTGACAAAAGTGGCAGAAGAGCGTGACTCTGCCATCTCAACATAAAGTTTTCTACCGCTGTTTCACTGCATGGTCTGTATTACATGAGAAAAGTCACAGCTGTAAATTAGGTTGGGCTCTAAGGCTGAACTTGCTGCTTTGTATCAGTTCATATCACAGATAAAAGACACAAAGTGCGTACTTGTCGTCTTGCTCTAATCTCTGGCTGTGTTTTCCTCTGTGCTGCACACAGATGCTGTAGTAGTTTGGTTTGGACCATAAAATGTGTTTACAGCACAAGAAAGGGGAGCGTGTTCTCCCACGTTTGTGCCCTTCGGCTTCAAAGTCCAGACAAGGACCCGCCCACACTCATACGCAAAGGAGCAGTTCACAAAGCCTGGTGGAAACACAGGCCTGTCTTAAGCGTTTCGCCGGTTCATTGAAACCGACACCAGCACTGGTACGAGCACCGGCACCTCGGCGGTGGAAAAGTAAATGTCACATCTCAAGAACTGCAAGTAGCCTGTATGTGCCTCTTTTACTACAAAGCAGTGGAACATATGGTCACTGTCCCCTGTGACAAGAACCTTTCTAAATGTCATTAGGTGCAACTAGCAAGTCATTACTGCTTTGGCGATATATATATAATAATAATAAAAAAAAAATTCCAGTAAAATAAAAGCTTCAGGATAATTCTGCACTGAATGTCTCCCTAAAAAAATAGCTCCAATAATTTCATAACCAAAAAATTGTAAAAAAGGTAATTTCTTATCTGAATTTTCATTATGATAGTATTTTATTAACTTTATTCCCGTTATGGTGTTCATCAATCTGCACAGTTAATTGGAAAAAAGTATTTTACAGATGTCAGGATACAATGTCCTGTTGTCTATATTATATTAATTAGTTAAGTATAAAACATATAAAAAGTCTCCAGAGGCACAGTGGAGGTGAACCCGAGGGTAGGGCTGCTCGATTATGGAAAAAAAATCATAGTCATGATTATTTAACATGATTACTCATTGACTTTGCAAACACACTTCACTTATTGCACTTAAAGAACAGTAAACACTAAATTTAAAATAAAATTCAGAATATATAAATAAAATATAAAATTATAAATACAATATAAAAATATATAAATATATTGCAATATAAATAAATACATTATAAATGAAAAACAAATAATAACTAAATAGATGAGTAGAAAGGTAATGCCAATTATCATGATTAATAATACCAGGTTAAGTTATTTAGACCAAATAAATTTGCTCACATTTTAGTGCCACAACATCCTGACAGATCCTGTATTCAGAGGTTTGGTATTAACATTGGCAGGGACGTAAATCCAGTCAGTTTCCAGGTCCGGTGCGGTGCTAATTACGCCCGCGGGGCGAATATTTGTGGGAACATCTCACTGCTGTTCCTGCTAATCATGCCCGGTGAATGGCAGGGACATAACGGAAGTTATTTAATATTTCTCAGGAGGTGCAGGTCAGGTTATGGCGTAGATTTGCCGCTTGATAATTAGCGGTAACTAACACATAATGCATCTGCACAAGTGCCGACAACGTCACTGGTAACTTGTGCAGGTTACCTCGTAGGGCCGCAAAGACTCAAGGCTGCAGCATAAATCAGGGCTAAGAGTATACGGAGTCTCATGGGACAAAATCAATAACAATTTCTTTTTGTCGATTACACTGTTTTTGTGATTGTTTGGAGCCAAAATTGAAATTGAAATCAAATTTTGATTGATTGCACAGCCACACACAGACTGAGTATTTAGAGGCTTGGCATTTAATTTTTTGTGAAATATGCATCAATATTACAGGACAGGACAGAGTTGGGAGTCAATCTGCATTAAAATCCACCACTAATTTGGTCTCTTCAAGAATTTGTTGAGTTTTTAAATAAATGTTTTATAGTGTGTAATGTAAGGATGATTTACATTATAGTAAAACCTCTACTGGACTGTGCAGTGAAATGGTCGTAATTACAGGATAAGAAACTGAAGATGTTTCTAGGTCATGCTGCGCCTGTACCGTATTGTCTAGAATAAAAGCGCAACAAAATTCTGCGTGCGGCCGGCTTCCCCGTGACTTTGAAAATGAGGGCTCACATGACCGCAGTCCTGTTGTTATGTTGATGTTGGGGCTATGCTAGCATTCGTGCTTTATTGAACCACCTTGCTGCCCTATATGGAAGCTGGGAGACGACACGTCAGGGTCAGCTGTAGAGGATGCTTTGGCCACATCTTCATGGACAAGCACGACTAGGGCTTCTGACCTTCTCTTACGAGACAGGGCTGATATCTTTAATGACCAGCTGTTCACACCATTACTGTTGTTAGTAGTGTGCTATCTGTGATGGGGTCGTGCTGGATTTGCTTTGGATTTGAGTCATGAAACTGAAATACAAATACAACACTAAATTATCCATTAATAAATGCTATGGATTATACATTGTAATAACCAAAATGTTTTATCACAGAGAACAATATAAGTAAATGTGTGCATGTGCAGTAGGAGAGCATCCATTTCTGTATGTACACTGGTGACTGATGTTAGTGAGGAGATGTGTTTAATACCAAAGAGGAAAATCACATGTCTGAAGCTGAAAAATGAGCCCACTGCAGTTTCTCTGGGTGCTCAGAAAACGAATCAATCCCAAAAGGCAACAATTAAAACAATATTTACCCAAAATACAAGAAGGAAAACTCTGAAGCATTAAAAGATTTACAGATACGGCTTTCATTAGTTCTAGCACAAAGAAAAGTGTGTCCTTCCAGGTCCTCCATGCTCCTGCAGGTATCTGTTATTGACTTTATAAATCTGGGACAGCATGGTGACTGTGCATCTGCCTGCCGCTTTGATTTCCTGCTGCCCTGCAGCCAACGATATATTATTGTGAGCTTTAATTCAGATACCTCCGACCTACAGGTGTGGCTGTGCGGAGGCAGTATGGAGGTGCTGCCTTGCTCCAGAGTGGCTCACATTGCACGAATGAAGAAACCCTACCACAGTAACATAGCTTTCCACACACGCCGTAATGCTCTGCGCGTGGCTGAGGTCTGGATGGATGAGTACAAGTCCAGTGTCTACCTGGCCTGGAACATCCCCATGGAGGTGCGAGAGGCCTTTTCCTGTAGAGAGGATGTTGTCACTCATGCTGTTTCTCTCAGTTATGTTTTTGTGTACATATTTTTATGAACTAACAATAGATGTTCAGTAATGTAAAAATGGTCACATTATAAAGCCTTCACATAATAACTCCCTTTGCTCTTGCAGAACCACGGCATTGATTACGGAGACATATCACAGAGGGTTGCACTGAGGAAGAGTCTGCAGTGTAAGAGCTTTCAGTGGTACCTAGACAATGTTTACCCAGAGATGAGGAGGTACAACGATACACTATTCTACGGTGAGGTGAGCCATGAAGGACAAAGACACTGGAAAGAGTGAAAATTTGTACATGGAAGATCGGCTGTACAAATGAAACCACTGAAATGAGAAGTACATGAATCCTGAGAGAGTTATATTAATTTATAAACATGTGCACTATACTGCCAAAACCTGATCTGCCTTCACACTCATCCATCCTTAATTCAGAGGCTTTAATATGATGTGGGCCCACCCTTTGCAGCTATAACAGCTTCAGCTCTTCTGGGAAGTCTTTCCACAGGTTTAGGAGTGTTTATGGGAATTTAATCCATCCCACCACTGCATCCGACGCTTTGCATTGAGCTTGGTGATGGAAGGCTTGGATGCAGCTGCCATGGAAACCCATTCCATGAAGCTCTCTACACACTGTTCTTGAGCTGATCTGAAGGCCACATGGAGGTTGGAGGTCTGTAGTGACTGACTCTGCAGAAAGTTGGAGACCTCTGTGCACTATGACCCTCAGCATCCGCTGACCCCACTCTGTGATTTTACGTGGCCTACCACTTCATGGCTGAGCTGCTGTCGTTCCCAATCACTTCCACTTTGTTATAATCCCACTAACAGCTGACTGTGTGGAAGATTTAGTATTGGAACACCTGAATTCAATGATCTGGATAGTCAGTGAATACTTTTGGCAGTATAGTGTATCTCCTCCACAGACCAAAAACATTAAGATAGCAGTCAGAGAGCATGTACTGTACATCCACAGCTTCTCAGCTGTTAACAGAAAATGAATTAGACTCAGAACTTTGTGTCATGCACACTGAAATGTCCTTTTTCATCTCTATATATTTTTAATAACTACTTTGGGTAATATTTCAATTCTATGAATCAAGTGTGGGTTTTTGTTTTTTGTATATTTCAGGTCCGCAACTCTAAAGCAAGCCACCTGTGTATGGATCAGGGTGCGAAGGAGAACCACACGGTCACCCTGCACCCATGCCATGGGTGGAACCCTCAGGTACAACACACACACACCCTCACCACCACACTAAAGACTGTAGTCCATCTTTCTCCACTTTCTTTTGAAAACATACAGCGAGTTTCTGCGGTGATGTGATTTACAGCTGTGTCTCAATCACAGGCTCAGCTGAAATCCTCCAAGGAGAGGGTTCTGCTGTCAGAATAAAATTGTGTCTTGCACTTTTTTGTGCTGAAGCCCTGAGTCAGCCAGTGTCAGCTCTTCAGCCCCTCAGTCCTAAGGGCTTCTCTTTTTAGCTCACAGTGGTAAACAGGTTCTTTAGGGGCAAAGTCGAGGCTTCAGTGTAAAAATGCTAAAAGAGCTAAAAATTTCGTTCAACCCTGAAAAATGAGTGCTGCATTTTTAAAGTTATCCACCTCATGGAACAAAAATGGTTCAGTTTCTATTAAAGCACCTCTCAGCGTGGGTCCTGCTCAGGTACTCCGGCTTCCTCCCACAGTCCACACACATGCATGTTCGGTTAAATGGTGATTCTAAACTGGCTGTAGGTGTATGCAAAATAGATAAAGTACTTAAATCCATTAAGTGCTATATGAATATGTGCGAAAAGGTGAATGTAACCTGTAGTGGTCAGAAATACTAGAAAAGCATTTTGTAAATGAAACACTGTTCTTTAGAAGCAGCAGAGACATGTGGGGACCACGTGAGGGATTTTTAAGAGTTGAACTCCAAAATGCACCTGTGCCACCTGACTTCCGTATCATGCACTGCAAACAGGATGCAGTCACTCTGCTAAAATACTCAAACTGGGCCGCCTGGATAATTGATGGGACATTTTTATCTTTTTCACTTTAATGCTTTGCACTGCAAGGTCAGAAACCACTATTCAAGCTTTCTTAATAATGGAAAGTGATGCAGATACAATCAGTCTTTACTACCAGCACACTGAAGAACGCAGAGCTTTAAATCCAAGCAGAGTAGCTGTTTGATCTAAAGTTGACATTACTATTGATCAACTTGGCGTGTGAATGCGAAACAGAGCGGGAAGAATCTGACTGACTTCCTTTCATTAAAGATAAAACAGCACCAGAATTGGATGTATATAAAAATGTTGGGGCTCTGAGGGGGTTGGAACTCTGCTGAAGCAACACTGTGATTAACAGTGATGTAATCCTTGTATTTAGCACTCAGTGAAGAATAAAGACACGCTTTGCCTCGCAGCAGTATTCAAAAAAGCAAAAATAAATAAATAACCCAGCCTCCATAATTAAGGAAAATTCCTGCCAGGTTCACTATTGTTGCCTTCACTTCATCACATCCTTATTTGAGTGTATGGGTGTAAGCGATGGGGTTCACAATGTTCACTCAGGCAGTTCAGAGTCATGTCAAAGCCCAGGCCATCCTCCCCTTCATGTGTCCCCTACCTGTTTTCCTCTCAGTTAGGACGTTACACCAAAGAGCGTCAGCTGTTCCTGGGTCCACTCGGCAGCACCGGTGAGGACACTCGCTGTGTGGTGGACGATCAGATCAGCAAATTTCCTCAGCTCGTCAACTGCGAGAAGGTGACCAACGTCAAACAGAAGACATGGCATTTCTCTCAGGTGAGAAGTAGAAACAAATCTAAGCTTGGCACAAAAGGTAAGGCTGGGTCAGGTTTCTTTGGCAATAAATCTTCTACCATTGGAAAGCCTGTTGATCTCCCTTACATGCAACCACATTTGTAAGGAAATGCATCCGTGGGCTCCACTCATAAAAAAAACTTGCCAAATCTTCTCTGCCAGTGACAAACAGCTGATTCTGCTGTTGACTCTTGTTTGGTGTTTATTGGATTGGATGATTGATGTCTGAAGAAACAAGACATGTTGGCAATTTAACAGTTCATTCATGTAACAAACAGGGGCCTCATCAGCATGTGGAAGAACCACACACATCCACAGCAGCCTGGCACCTCCTCCTCGTGCTGTGGGATGGCATCTCATCCTTCAGCCAGTCCAATAAGCAACACTGTGCAGGTTTTGACAGGCTTCTTGGGTTGATAAACACCAAAATGTGGCTTTTTCATATTGATGGAGGCCAGCTCTGCATGGTTGTCCAACATCTTTTATGTTGTGCTCCTAGAGGGTGGAAGAGAGCTGTAAAATGTTTATTCTTGAACCTCTCTTAGAGCTTTGCATGATTAAAATTTTTAAATATTCTTAATTTATCCTATACTGAGCCTTGCTGCAGCCCTGCAGTTCATCCTTTTAAGTCAGCTTTCTTCTGATTGGCTTCCCCTCACAAACAGAAGGTTTGAACACCAGGCTGGGGGAGATTTCTGAGCATTAGAATATCATATCCCCCCGCTCACTGAAATCATCCAGAGCCAAAAATTGAAAGTCTGAAAAAAATAATTTAAAGCGGTCTGGTTAACCCAGGGGTGCCCAAACTCGGCCCACGGGCTGCTTCCGGCCCCACCCCCTATTTGATGTCAAAAATAAAATACAATTTGGCCCATTATGTTACTTTTTTGACATTTCGCTTAACCCTCTTAATTGGAGGGGAAGGCAGCATGCCAAAAAAGTAACTTCAAGGGCCAAATTTTTTACATCAATTCGTGGACCGGAAATGGGGGCGGGGCCCACGGGCCGAGTTTGGGCACCCCTGGGTTAACGGGTATTATGTAAACATAAACTAATATGAACAATAATTGTTGTATTATTATAGTTATAATACTAAACTAGGGACAGTGATAGACAGTGTAAACTAACACTAAACAAACCAGTAATTTTAACTTTTATTTTGGCATTAATTTTCTTTCTTTTAATGTGAAAAACTTTTCCATTGGTCTTTCTTTTTGTTTTGTTTTATAACCTTTAAAGGAGACATATCATGCAAAATCCAAATTTTTAGCTCTTAAATACATTTTGTTTTGTACTTTGAGTGTGTAGGAGTGCAGGAAATTTAAATGGATTCTCTCCCGGTGCTGCTTAGATTAGTGTTGTAGTACTTGAGATCGGTCTTGGTCTTGAGACCACTTTTGATGGTCTCGGTCTCGTCATTGGCTCGGACATTGAGGACTCGGGATTTTATTTCAAGACCAGTCAAGACCATAGCTGTGGAAATATCACTAAATTGCCAGAATATTTTCCAATTTATTTAACATCATTGCCTTTATTGGATGCAAAATGTACTGATTCAAATCCAAAAAAGATTGCGCTCCTCTGCCTTCTCCCAGGAGCGCACCCTGCAGACTCCGCACTGGCTAGGTCTCTGCTATTGTCACCGCTTGCGCCTGTATCATTTCACCGCAATTTGCAATCTACCACAGAGCACGGGCAGTTTAATTCACAATGTGCACGTTTGATCTCACTACGGTCGTGCGTGCGCTACAGAAATGGAAATGACAACCGGCATGAACCTGAGGAGAAGTAAGAGGAAAAGTGAAGATCGAATGAAACATTCAGGCTTCCAATTCAAAAAATAATCCCAGCATGAAAGGTAAATACCAACCTTCATGTATTTTGATACACAAACTGCTGGAAGGCCCCCTATCCCCCCCTTCAGTACCGAGGGGCTCCGTCAAAATGTTTTTTATGCTTTAATCCCTGATTAGCGTCTAAAAGTAGACCTGCTGTAGAAACATAATTTGGAGGATGCTTGTGAATAAAAAGCATTACAGCATTAAGCTCATGCAGCCCCCAGTTTTGCAACAAAAACACAGCAGCAGCTGCTTTACGTGCAGTCTGTCTGCACACGCCCAGCAAGTGCAAAGAGGCGGAGCCGTTACTGAGACAGTGAGCTCAGGTGGAGCAAAAGGAGCTCTTGTTCCTGTAACCACCTTAAAACCTTTACTGGGAAACAGCTGGAGGTTTCATCAACCACCTGATCAGCAACATGATGAACAGAGAACTTTGTAGCTGCTCCATCCACCCTGTTTGTTTCACACAAACATCTGCAGTACGGAAGGTAAAATATGCAGATGCATTGTTAATACGAAAAATTATTTCTTGTCCGATTAATTGATTAATTGATGTAGTAATCGATGGAATACTCTATTACTAATATAATCGATAGTTGCAGCCCTACTTGTATTCAGAAAGCCATAGTCAAACATTAGTTTTCAGCACCAGTGGAGCTATGAAAGGCCTTCAAGAAAAAAAAACTACAGTTCCAAGCAAGATGATGTCACTTCCTGTTGTTGCATTAAAAACATGATAGTTTATGCTTTTAGCAGCTGATCGATAAAATATCTGGATTATGTTTGTGTTGTGTATGCTTTTTACGTGATTTCTGCAAACCCATTAGTGGAAGGAAACTGCACTCTGTAACTCTTCTGTTTTATATGCAAAAATGATCACTCTATCAACTTAATAAGATTTAGAGTTCCGCGTCGGTCCTATGTACATAACTGAAAATCCTCTCTGAACCTAACCTGACATGCACCATATTTAAAAATAAGGGAAATTTTCCGCCACCCAAAATAGAAGTTGCTATTTGATGTCATCACCGTAATTTGCATAATTGGTTATTTGCATGTAGTTGCAATCGAGGCTGTAGGAGAGAGGGATAACATCTTTGGAGAAACAAAAAGTGAAGAAAGCACCATAAATGTGTTTAGAACTACAAATAAACTTTATGAAAAAACTTGATAACTTTAATGCTTTGCCTCGACCCACATTACATAACTCAATTTTGTCCGGTATTGTTTAATGTTAGAATATCAAATTTAACTAAAACACTTTTGTGGGGTGCGAGCAACAACGCCACAGAAGTTGCTAGCTACATTCAACCCTCCTTCTTTATCTGGACCACTGTTGCCAACTTGAGTGAGAAAACTCGCTGTCGGCTGTCTCAAAGGTTGATAAAGGCCAAAGTGAGGTCCAGGGATGGGGCGGAGGGAGCAGGTGGGCGGGCTCGGTGTTTAAATGAGGTCCGGGGGTTGGACGGTGGAGTCGAAGCGAGGTCTGGGCGATGCCAAAGTGTACGACGGGATGCAGTACGAAGGCTTTATGTACACAAAACACAGCGACAGCCGAGGATTTCAGGTTTCCGGTCTATATCCAAAAGTTGTTGACGTCGCCAGAAAAAGTAGCTAAATTTGTCGCTAGTCGCTTTTTGGGAAAAAAAGTTGCTACAGGGGTCTGAAAAGCCGCTAAGCTGGCAACACTGAGCCCAACCGAGGTCCAATTGTTGTTCCGGGTTTGTTCCCGCTGTTGGCACTAACCTCGCGAGAACTGCCACCTGCAGTAGCCTGGGTGGCAGTTCTCGCTAGTGACAGAATTCAGTTTGGAGAGGTGCAGGAATGCTTTTTTTTTAAAATTATTAAATTAAAATATGGGAAATTTACGGGAAAATACTAATACGGGAGGATGGCGGGACAGAGGGGTAAAATACTTCAGAGGTGCCCCACCACTCAATTAACAAGCAGAAACAGCATTTAGCGGTTAGCATTAGCTTACTAATTATCTGAATTTTTTTTAGCTAGAACCCTGTAGTTAGCACAGCCACCAATGACAGCAGATAAGTAAGTTGTTTCTCCACCATTAGTACATTGAACAGCGCGTACACGAGGAGTGATTGACAGTGCTAAGACCCTCCTCCTGTCTCTGATTGGGTGTTTTTGACCGGGATCGGTTCAGGGAGGAGGTGGAGGAACTTGATTTTTTTTTCACAGATTATCTGTCTCATACTGTCGGACATGGTGACAGTTTTAACAAATATGTAAAAAACTGATTTTTTTTTAAATCAAAGTTCCATACTGCAGCTTTAATCTGTATAAGAGAGAAACTTGTGGCTTTAGTTCTTACTGTCAACGATTGTTTGCCATTTTTTCAGTTTTATACATTTAGCTGTGTGGTTTTGAAACAGCACCCATTTTTACAAAGATTGTTGTTGGTTTAAAAACATAACTTTATGTTTTGTTTATGAAAGGCAGAGAAAAGTAAAGACTATTGTGATGAACTCTGAATAACTGTTTTACATTCTGTGATAAATGATGGAAGTCACCCAGGGGTATTAAGTAAAGATAGTTAATTTTATTTCAGCTCAGAGTGTTTAATATCTAGGTGTTTTTATAGAAATGTGGATCTTTGAGATCAATTTGAAAAGTGATTTTGATCATGTTTCACATTTATTGTGTCATGTAGCGTGGGGCATGGTCTTGGTCTCGACTCAGGTAAGGTGGTCTTGACTACAATACTGGTGTAGATATCTTTATATTCTTTTCAGGTCATATTTTTCAGTCTGTTCAGTTTTCTCTATTCCCTGTTACGTCTTCCTTTCTCTTACGTCACAGTATTTGCTGTGGAACTGCTAAACAAGGACATGGACTTCCGGCTTACCGATTTCGTGAATCCGCCATTTTTTTCTCTAATAGCTAATCGTTTTGCTGCTATCAAACTACAAAAATGGCCGAACGGGTGGAGTGGAACGCTCTGTGACCTGGAGGGGGGCGGGGCGTTAAATGTCTCATTCACATTTAAAGAGGCTGCACCAAAACGAGCTGCTCTAAGACGCCCTCCGAACAGGGGTAAAAGAGGGGTCTGTGGGGCTACAATAATGAGGAATTCAGACCGCAGCATTGCAGTTCTACTTTATATAGACCACAATTGAATGATTTACGTATGAAAAGGAAGGATTTAAAAGGATGATATGTCTCCTTTAAAAGCTAAAGAGTGACAGCCAGCAGCTGTATTTGCACTGGAGGAGGAGAGCTGGAACACTGATGCTGCAGACCTTCGTTCTGTCACACAGCAGGGAAAGAACTGAAGGGTCCTGTAGAGGCAGGCTGTCTTCTCTGCAGCACTCTCTTCTTTCTACGGTGTCAGAATTACTGAGAACTTACTATTAACTTATAATTTTATTCTATCTTATGATATAAGTGTAAGCTAAAAAAAAAAAATTAGTACCACTTTTGAACAAACAGGTTGTTGCATTAAGGATCAGGATCACATTACCTGCAGAGCTTAAATGAGGAACATCTGTCCACATCAGGCCTGGTCTGGTTGCATACTGCTCTGTCACAGTTACATGTGGGTCACAGGCCGTCTGTAACACCTATTAAAACCAGACTGTTGGATCTTCTTCTGCTTTGCAGAACGAATCGATCATGAATGAAGCGACGGGACGCTGCCTGGAGGTGGTGCCGGCTAATGTTTACTTCGGCCACCTTCTGGTCCTGCAGCCCTGCTCGGGGCAGAAGTGGACCATCAAGAACACCATGAAGCAGTGATCACCTGGCCAATTTCATTGGGATGAATTGCATCAGAGGCCATTTCCAAGAGGTGTCAGCTGACATTAGCTTGGCCAGTGGACAATCAGTGAGACCGGGGCTCCTCATCTTGTGAAATGAGACTCCATAAGAGATGGCTTTAAGGAGAAGATTTCAGCCATTAGCTGGTTTGGGAACAATTGATGTTTTGTTTTTTTTCAAAGGGGACAGTTCAAGAATGGTGAAAGGGACCTTCTCTCTCCTGTGTGCCACTTTTTTTCTTTTTTTTTTAGTGTTTTCATTTTAGTAGAGACATTTAATCAACCAAAAGTGTGTCTTTTCTTATGTGGGGGAGAGAAAAAGGTTTCCATCCTCCAAATCCTTCTGCAATATTTCATTCTGGGTCACTATGTTTTCAGTTATATACACCTGTAGTTTTCATTGTCATCAGGCATGAAGGTTTTAGTGTTTGGTACTACATGATGTACTGGAACCTTTTTTTAAAAAAAAGTTTTGTAAATCATCTCAAATCACCTCAAAAAGGGCTCTGGGCTAAATCTTGGTTCTATGTTTTGTGGACATTGATCATTTTCCCTCAAAACATTCTGTAGCATCAGACGCAGAACATCTTGTAGCATGATTATAAGTACTGTAAGCAGCTGGGTACAAAGTTTCGTTGCTCTGAGTCACCTGCTGAGTGCCACAACCACTGCAAACCTAGGAAGCACTTTTTTGGACACAGGGATAGAAGTGCAAAGATGAGAAGAGGCCTGAATCAGGGATGGAGTGTGCACAAGCGAACCAATTGTGGAAATGCTGGAGGCCTTAAAGGCTGGAATTATTAATCTTATAAGATGTATATGTTATATGTTGAGTTGCATAAGTGTTACCAGCTGAATTTTTGTTCCCAAGATTGTCTTCCAATAAACAACTGGTTTTCTGGGTTGTGCATTGTTAAAGTGTAATTTTTCATACTTTAATGTCTCTAATTTTTTGTTTGTTTGTTTGTTTTACCTGTGCAAGATGATTATAGTTTGTTTTTGTTTTTTTTACTCTTCTGGACTTTAAAGTGACAGCAGAGATGAGCTACCATGGCGGACTCTCTTTTTAACCGCTCCATCCATTTTCATGGTTGTGGTCAAAATATTTTCCCCATGCTGTGAGATTAGTCCTCATAATCATCCCCCAAAAATAGACCACTTCAAAAGAGATTTCACCCTCAGCTTCCAGCTGCATGGCATCTGGTGTAACTTGCACCAACTTGGCTTATGAGTACTTTCATCACATCCCTTATAAAGATGCTGCTCCAAAATATTACGCAGCCACAAATGGAGCAGCCAGGTGGCCCAGCATTAAAGAGACTGTCCTATAAAATGATAAGTTATGGATTCAATCTTGAAGCAACCGTATGTCCTGTAAATAGTGTCCTTGAATCAGACGCTGACCTCCCACTGCTTACTCTCGCTAAACTGTTCTGGATGAAGCATCGGCTTAAATGCTTAAGATGTAAATGAGACAGGAGGAGACTGCTGGGAGCACAAGGACCTGTTTCTAGCAGAGCAGGAGAGAGTGAGGCGGCTCTGAAGGACAGAGCCTGCATGCTAACAGAATGCTGAATGCTGATCAGACTCTTAACGACGAGACTGCTCATCGCCCTCTGGCATGAAATAGGATTACCATATGTTGGTTAAAGTCCTGCTAAATGTAAGCCAACAGTGAACAATAACAAGGACAAAATGATCAAGGAAACTTGCATCTATAGAGACACAAAGTTGGAGAATTTGTAGATTTTAACATACAAAAACATGTTAAAGGACTGAGAAAATGGCTGCAATAACTTTGTAGTTTGTTTACTGTATCATTCTTCGCGTTGTCCTGATTAGCAGTGTTCTGTTTAAAATCATAGTTATCTAATATGATTTTGTCCAGTGCAGCATATGGCACTGTGGGGTAGTGTCACTGCAGCTGTCACCCCAGCCTGCTCTCTGCTGTATATAGATACAGTTGCTTGAGAGAACAACACCGCTATATGAAAATGTGACAATCTGATAAAGCTGACTGCAGCTCGGGTAACACAGACGACACAACACTGTGCTGCACTCTTCAGGCACACATGTCAGCAGTGAGGCATGGTGAGGTGTCCTGCTGTGTTTTGCGAAGGGAGCTGAGAGCTTGTCAGAATGAGACCAGAACTACAATTTGATCTTTTATCATGCAAAATAATCAGATTGCTCAAGTTTGTTCTGTAGCGTGACACCGGCCCCAAACAGAGCCCGAATAATACCTTCAAAACTAGCAGCTCACAGAGTGCTGAGCTCAGTGTCTCTGAGCCAATCAGGGATCACCTGGTTGGACATTAAATTTAATTAACTTTGTTAATTCTTAAGTAAAAACTATCCATAGCATAATCTTTTTCACCTTTTTTGGACTGAACACTCTGAGGCCACTCTAGTAACACCTGCAGGCGCTTATTTGTACAATTGTTTCCATTTCTCTATGAACTTTAATCTCAGTGATCATAAAAGCTGCACATATACAATCATTAGACTAAAAAACAGCTTCAAAGGTTTCCTGACTTTGCACATTAAAAGCTTTTTCTCTTGCTTTTATGCTTCCATCATGGCACAGCTGCTCCATGCCGCTCCTCGGTGTCTGTTAGAGTCACGCTAAACAAGGCAGGAAATTATATTTTCATTCTTCAAAATGATATGAATTTATCAGCTGAATACTCCGCTGATATATTTGTGACTTTGCATCCAGGGATTAGCTTGCAGAATTGTGTTGTTTTACCATCTCAGTGCCTAATGCTACCCTCTTGTGGTGTCATGGTGGTTAGAGTTAAATATATATTATATAATAAAACCAAAGCTTCACGTTTAGAGGGATATGCACAGTTTTTAGTCAGGCCGACTGGCAGTGATAAATAATCACAAGGGAGATTGTGATGATCAAACCTGTGACAGGAGAAGGGTTTCTTTGACCCCGCTCTGTGAGCTCTGGGTTTTTTCCCCTCACTGATCAACCAGGCTTTCATGATGACACTTGCTCAGTCTCCCTCGCCTCAGATCATTTTTCCCTCTGGGCCTTTATAAGGTTTTCTACACCAGATGCTATATTTAGACTTGAAATGGCCATAAAGAGCAAGGTCAGAAGGAAGAAAAGTTATGCAGCACTGAAGCATAAAGGCAGACTCATCAAAGACTCCTTCCAGCTCAGAATGAAACTTTAAAAGCAGGATGGTTACATTTTGCTTTTTACAGAACTTTATATGAAAAATGATGTGATTACTGGCAGCAATGAAAGCATTGATGGGAGAAATCCACTTACAGCCGGTATTAGTTTGGAAATCAACAAGCAAAGAAACATTTCTTTTTTTTTCCCCCTTTATTTTTAGTGTTTTAAATCAAACCACAGCCCATCACCGGAGCCTCAGGCCTCACCTTTCACCCACTCATTCCTTCCCTCACATCAGTTTGGACTAACAGCCTGATTCCTCCCATCAGCCCAACAGAGATGAGTTATCGGTTTGTTTTCTTCACTTTAGCATTCATGAAATACCGCGAATAATACCGGGAACCACTACTGTGAGCATATTACATTGTTAATATGGAAGTTGACATAATTGAAACTAATTTTTTAAATCAAACATTTATGCTGCCCAGTGGTGTAACAGGGGAAGAAAGTGCTGTTGTATCCATCATCGTTATCCTTTGATGCAGCAAAAGCAGAACAGAGTTTGACCCGCAGACCCAACCTTCCTCGCGCTCATCAGCAGCTTGTGTCAGGAAACCTAACAGCAAGAAATAAATGAAGGACATTGGCTGCTTTTCATTCATTTCCAGTCCAGTTATATCTGACCATTTTCAGAGGAACTATTTTAAGTCTCTTAACACAACCTATGAATTATTCAAACATTAAAAGGCACCTAACTCAAGGCATGAACCGGTGTCTCGTCTACACATTACAGACAAATTGAACCAAGAAAAAAAGCCAATTTTAAAACATATTTTCAGCTACTTTGTTACTAGCAGCATGTCGCAAAACTTTGCTTCCATTTCTTTAGTTCAATCTCTGAAAAATGCCAGAAATTTGGGGAAATTAGACAAGTGGGGGCAAAACCAAAAGTGGCAGGCCTGAAAAACTATCTACAGCAGATGAACAGTGTCTGAATGTCCTTAAAGGACCTGAGAGATGCATCTGGCCCTTTCAGCTGATCCATCTGCTGTTCATCACTAATGGTCTCAGTGGAAGGGCAGCTGTCAAGGAGCCGTTCATGCCAAATTACACAAGAACTGGAGTAAAAATATGGGTAACAGGTCTTATGAGGTGATGAATCTGATACCATATGGAAAGTGTCTGATTGGCAGCGGCTTCATTTTTCAGCGTGACACTGATCCTGACCAGTGCGGTAAAAGCACACCTGGATATAAAAACACACAGGTGAACACTCTCAGCCATGGATCGGTCTCCTCGGAGCCCGGACCTCAGCATCGCTGAAGCAGCGTGGGATCATCCTGACAGAGGACAGAACCACAGGCAGAGGCATCCAAAGGAGGGCTTTGAAAGTTCTTCGGGAAGCCTGGAGAGCTGTTCCTGCAGACTGCTGATGTGGTCTTGGTGGTTGATGAAGGCATTTTTCCTAAATTGGCCCTCAGTCTTTAAAACATGTAGGGTGTCTGTTCTTAAAATCATAAAGTGAGAGGAAAAAATTAAAATGAACGTGTGCACTATGTTAATATTTTAAACGCTTGTTGCACAGGATCAGATAGCTTCCGAGTTAAATATGGTCCTGAAACCGTACAATCCCCGGAACGCCGTGTCCTGATAATGAACTGATAACTACCTTCATCTTGAGTCTATTGTGTAATAAAACAAATGGCACCATTTAGAAAATGCCTTTTTTTTTATTGCAAGAATTCTTAATGCTTTGACTTTTGTACAGATTTGATATTTACAGTCATAATTAGTATTCCTCTATTAAATAGTACAACTGAAGGTCATTCTCTAGTCTACATGTTTAAATACTGCACGTGCAAAGTATGTATAATATGTGCTTTTCCAATAGATATGCTGTGTTATTAGCTATCTACAAAGTTACATAAGAAACCAAACGTGGACTGCGACCACCATGCTACTGAAGAGACACGCTTCCCCTCCAAAGAACCGCACTTCAGTGATCGAGACATGCAGTCATTCTACAGGGGTGGGAACCGTTGACTCACAGCATCACTGCAACAACGGCACCCCCGAAACCAAAGCAAACCAAAGCAAAATTGAAGGTCTTCTTAAATAAGAAGACACGATAAAACACTTTCCCGATTAAACTCTACGTGACAGCAGTGGCCGGCTTCTTATTTCCACCAGCACTGCAACAAGTTTCAAATTAAAAATACAAAAAAGAAAAATAATTTTGATTACAAACTAAACCAGTGTGACCTACACGGTTGTTTAGGCTGCTTCTGCAGAAGTCTCCAGGATGTAATATGAATAAATCATCTGTGAGTGAAACCTTTTACAGGTTTAAAATCACTTTGTCTGCCATAGGCAAGAAATCTATTCCTATAAATACACCATTTGAATATGTGTTCGCATACAAGTGCTGCTCTGCCTGCTGAGTAGGTAGAGCAAAGTCAGCCTATGCATTATACATAAAAATCCTCATGTTTGAACATTTATTATCAACAGTTTCCACACATTGTGAATAGAATGCTGAGTCCTGCTGGACAACACATTCCCGTAAGTGTGCAGAGTGAGAAACACACAAACACTGACGGGACAAGAGCGTGGCCGATGTGATGTTCCTTCACCTCTAGATGGCACTATTGCACAAACCTACAACCCTCTGCATCTTTTCATTGGAATGGATGACAGGCACAGTGCAAAAACAATAACAGGAACAAAGCGAGTCCAATATGATATTACATGTTTCTGCCAAAAATGCCCGTTTGATCTTGTGTTTCCATGTAGGAACAGGGAAAAGCGTCTGGTTCACCTCTGCAGAGTTCTATGGCTTTGGCAAAGAGGGTTGAGAGGAAACAGAAAGGGCCTTTACCGCCTGTGCCCACCACGCCTGTGATGAAGCAGTCGCCTCTCCACCTGCTGAGCTTCCTCCCTGCACCTCCGAACCCGGTGAGCAGAGAGCACCGACGGTCATGCACACACACAAATACTGTACACCTCAACAGACACCGGAGACGTTTCAGACGTGGGTTACAGTATTTACAGAAGACACTGACTCGATCGCATGCACTTGATAATAGGGGTGTTTCTGACCCCTGATGGGGGGGGGTCATATGTTGGGGTGAAAGTCAATGCAGGAGTTCAGAGCTGAGCCTTCAGATTATTTAGTGCTGTTTGCGAATCCCATTAGTCAGAGAGTTTGTTTTTCCTTCTCTGTAGTTTGTTTCCATCGTTAAATATATTCTTCATTATGGTGGGTACTCAAGTCAGCGACTCAAGGACATATTCTTCCTTCACACCAAGCCATGAAGCTGTATTTAATGCACACATAATTACACTCTTCATATTCTGTCAATCAGCCAAAGGGCTGCAACTTATCACTAAATCTGCAGAATTTCTTCCTCAAGAGGTTAAAGGTGAGACCTTAAACGGTCATGTTGAGGGTCATTTTTCAGAATAAAATGGATACAGATAGCACGATGCATCTCCTCAAAATTTCTAAAATAAATAATAATAAAATATGACAAAAAGGAGTGTAATCCTACAGATGTCCAAAAACAAACAAGCAAGCAAATATTGGGAAATGAGAGAACAGCTGATTTATTGCTGTGAAAAGTAACTAAAAATGACTCAGAATAAAATCAGCTGATCACAGATGTCATCAACGCTGATGGGAGAAATCGACCAAAGTCATGCATGACTGCACCGAGATTAAAATCCAAGATTCAGTTAATAAAACTAAATCTACATGTCTTTTTAATTTTGCAAATCCTTTTTTAAAATTTATATATTTCAAATTAAAAACAGAACCGAAGCTTATTTGTTTTTTAGACTTTAGGCAGGAAAAAGGGGTAAAACTGTTCACAGCACAGAATTCATCAATATGATGTGGGGTAATTTATATCAATAAATAAAAACATTTATAATAATTTAAAAAAAAAATCCACCCTGTAGCACTTCATCACTGTTCAAAACCGCTCTTTTGGTGGTGATTTGCTTTGCTATACATCTAATGAAACCCAGATGATGCCACGCCACACAGAAATATTTCACATGTGTTAAATAAGTGTTTAAAGGAGCGATCTGTGAGGTCTGGTGTCCCTCTCACATGAAGTCCGAATGCATCAAAGCCACAAAACATTCAGCATTTAGATTAAAAGTTTTCTCAACTGGAAACGTCTCGCCACCCCGATTCTACCATCATCCTCACTATTTCCACCTACACGTTATGACACAGTTGAATGCAATGCATTCACACCTGTACACCACACACACACACACACACTGTATATTTGAAATGAGAGCATCGGAGGGTGGATTTTTTTTCTGTAAATAGGACTTCTGCACACTGTTCACCCAACAGTGTCCAGGAGGAGGAGGGAAAAAAAAAACACAATTCCCAATCTTTTGTGTTCCTTCAGGACACAAGCCTGGAGATGCCATATAACATTTTAGATGCTTGACTGCTCGGTGTGCAGGGCTGATGAAGTGATGCCAGCACCTTATAGCAGCCCGCAGACACAGAAGGCTGGAGCTGGGGCCTGTACAGATCCTTTTGCTTCAGTGGTGCCATGCTCTGCCACCATCTTTTCAGGAACCGTGATAAGAGGGCTTCTTCTTCGAGCCTCGACAGCTCACGAGTCTTCTGGTGACAGATCAACAGAGACGCCTGCCGGAGAAGCAAACAGCTCTTAACTCCTGCATCATTGCTGTATTTTTTTTTTTTTTTTTACTTTTTACTTCTTCTTTTTTTATTGCATCAGGGAGACAGAGACGACAGCGTGTTATGTGTGATGTCAGCCCTTGAGTGTCCCTGTCAGAGTAAAGGGGGAGGAGTCCTGCGTGACCCCTCGTGCTGGCTTCATGGTTTTATTGGACGTCGGGTGGAGACGTTGCCCTCGTTGCAAAAAACTATAAACAATTTTAAAAACAGATTTTGTTGATTATTTCGAGCGTTACTCCTTGCAGTTCTTTTCCTATCAACGGGGATATTGGCCTCACCCACTGGCATGCACATGCACGCTGGCTTGTTTCCAGCTCACAGTGGGCACAGCTACTCCATGCCATTCCTCAGCATCTGATTGGCCGCGATGAGCATGACGCTGATAATGAATGCCATGGCAAAGGCGCAGATGAGGCTCTTCCTCACGCACGTCTGACGGTTCTTCTTTGAGGGGTGAACTGAAAGAGAAATGGACAAACACAAAGATGAAGAACATAAATAAAAAAAATAAGCTGATTCATTGATGGTGCCACTTTCTACTAAGACTGTGGATAAATCATTTTTTGTGCACAGACAAAGATAATGGAGAAAAACAGAGGGCTCACTGACACGGATCACATTCCCGATGGTTTATTTATGCTGTGAAGTGCTCCTTCCTCAGCTCATTGGTCAACAATTCTGTCCCAGGAAAGATTAATGCCATTCAAAGCTGATACTAATACAAAGTGCCCTCGGATGCTTAAAAATGTGAGTCTTGCTCTGTTGTCGCTGTTGTAGTTTGGTGTTGAAGATAAGAATTCCACTTGGACCGAGAATGATCCCAAATGGGAAAAAGTTTGGTTTATTAGAGGGTGGATGTTGAAATGTGGTGCTTGGAGCAAAGAATTACAAACATTAGTACGCACATGTAGGAGATATGGGCCGGATCGTTCCTTTTCCCTTCCCATTTTCCTCTCTTTCTTCCTTAATGGTTGCCTTGACGTCTTCCTCCATTCTTCCTTTGCTTCTTCCTTTCGCCTCACCCTCCCTTCATTCTTTCATTCTCATCTCTCTTATTAATTTCCTTCCTACCCCCTTCCTCGTTCCCCTCCCATCTTCCTCTGTTAACTTATAAGTTATTAAAACACCTACTTCAGACAGGATCCAGCACATAAATGTAATTTAGAGTAATTTTTTTTTCACTGTAGCTGGGACCAAAAGAAATAAGCCTGTGGTGTGATCTCCAATACGATTCCTCTGGATCTCAGCTGAAGATTGGATTGTTTAAAAACCCTTGTGTCCTCCCGGAGCGCCGGCGCTCCCGACTGCCAACTGCTTTCAAATGCTGGTAAAATTGCAACCACGTATGATAGAGCAATAAGTCTTTTTGCATATAAAACCAGAGGATTTACACTTACATATGATGTCCCAGAGCGCTGTATCCTTCCTCTAACGGGTTCGCAAAAATCGCATAGAAAGCACCAACAACAACACGTACTCCATGTGCTTTATCATGTGCGTTAGCATGCACAGCTATGGCATTTCTGTATCTAGCATAATGTAGATACAGATAATGGTTGTCAGTTTCTCTGTGGGTTAGTGCACTCTTTAGCTACCTTATGTAGTTACTATGGATTAACTTCATGCATATTATTATAATTAGGTTTCTGAAGGTTCTGTTGATGTATAGTGAGTTGAAATTTTCCACACAAAGGTACTACAGCATGTATGACTGTAACAATATGGTCTGACAGAGCACTGCAGCTGGGCTGTTTTGGATTCTTAATGGGGTGGGGGTCAGGGGTCAGGGGCCAAAGTGCTGTCAGTGAACATATGTGTGAAGTTTGAATGTCTAGCTACAGTATGTATCTATGATGTGAATTTGAACATCCTAGGTGAGCTTGTTCAAGTTCTTATGTTGACAAGATTTTCAGAAAGCTTGACCTCTGACCTTCACCTTCAGGTCAAAGTCATCGAGATTTGAACTCATCCAAGATTTTTAGTAGAAGCATCTATGCTGTGAATTTGAGCATCCTGGGTCACATGATTCTCGAGTCATGGTCAACGTTAAAGCTTTCGTGGGGCAGACGCCGCCAGCGCCGAGACTCTGACAGCAGCTCGAGCTGATAAAGGGAGGCGACGTATTCTATCGCCTCTGTTTATGAAGCAGCAGTGCAACCCAACACAACAAACAGAAACAGGTCAATAAAAGAACACAAATATTACGTGCACTGGAGAAAAATTAAACTTTTAAGTATTTTAATGATTTCACTGACTGCAGCTCGTCAGACGGAGTCTCAGAGCTGAAAAAGTCCCGTCACCTTTAGCCTGACCTCTGCTCCTGCTCTCAGTGAGGCTGAAGTCCAGCACATGCCAAAAAAAAAAAAAAACTCCTTTCACCTTCTTGAAGGTTCTAATTTTCTTTCCTTTCATTAGAATTGAAACTGTGTCTGAAAGGTGACTCATGATTCAACCCGAGTCATTCGAAAAGTGCAGTTTGTGCTGGTTTTCTAACTGCATCACACTGAGAGGTGTTTGCAATATTTTGTCAACCCATTCAAATAAATAGGAAGGAAGGTATTATAGTACAAAAATGAGCAGTGAGGGGTATCATTTTTTTGGAATTTAAATACCTTTGCACACCTCCCCCTCAGGGTTTTGCTTGTCTCCATGCACCCCCTTCTGGACTAAATGACTGAGCGTCACTGACACACATTCACACATCAGCAGGACAGCTTCTCTTTCTCTGGCCGCTTATTTAGCAGGTCTCTCTCTCCCCGCAGTGGGTGAAATGATTTTACCGGCACCCGGTAATTAGGGGAGCCGGGCCAGTGACCCGCAGACACACACCACTATTTTTAACTCTCAATTCGAGAGGAACTGAAGTAACCGAAAACGCTTCTCGAGCGCCGCTCCAAAGAAAACGTGGAGAGTGGGACAGAAAAGGCTGCGTCACTTTTGGCTGAGGAGGTGTCATTAGCTGGCACTTTTCAGCCGAATGATTGTTTTCCAGTCTTTCAAATAATATAAAGCTTGTCATCTTAGAATGAACCCAACACCAAGGTAACATAACTCAGCCGCGTGTGAACGAAGGGTTTGTGTTCAGTTTGCTGTTTGCACACAAACATTTTAGGGTCCTTTTCTTCCGGTTGCTTCTTGTCAGGAACAACGTGCCGACACCAACGGTTCCTCACATTCACGGCGTCAGCCGCTCCACATTTGTGTCACATAGATGGAAACGAAGTAGCTGGTAGAGAAACGACTCTCCGCTCAGCACTGCCCTCCATAAACCTGCTTCCTTAAATCTTCACCTGTTCCAAAACAGCGCTGTTGGCAGCTGAAATGATGATGATGAATGGAGAAGTGCACCGTGACTCTTTCGACAACTAAATCTTCCTGGTTCCCCACTTTTGCATGACTTCCACCATCTCCCTCAGCTACTGTTTCTTGAAGACATTTCAGACGGTGGAAAGTGCAAGCTGGACGTGCCTTTAAATCTTTTTCACAACCCTCCCCGTCTTTGCAGTCACACATCTGCGTTCTTTTAAGTTCTTCTGTCAGCTGGTCAGAGGGGTCTGTTTATCTCCAACCAGCTGTAAACAAGTCAGTTAAACCTGACTGAGTTAATACAGTTCAGGGCCTTCAGCCGCAGCTCCTGTTAAATCTGTGTCTGTTTTTAAGATCTCGAGATAAAAAAAAAGTAACCTTATAAAACTTTAATAAGAGAGGTATATTTTTAAATCTCTGTTTATTTCATAAAAATCTACCCGATCTTTCGCATACATCTCCGAGGATGAGTTCGCAGGGTGTGAATGGAAAGAACATGCAGTTCAGAGCTGCGGTCTAGACATTTGTTCTCAGTCCAGTTGACTCAATCCCATGTGGGCCTCATAAAACACCTCTGCAGCTGCATAGACGAATGATGCAACTGCCAAATATCCACAGAGGACTTTCTTCGGGCCACTGTGGTCTCGGGGTAATAAAGTGCTTGCTGGCTGCTGACTGATGCATTCATCTTCCTGTCCAGCGGGGTAACTTCAGCTGACAATCATGCTGTGTCATTTTATTTTATGGGTGACATCTCCATTTGTCAGTGTTGTGACACTGATTTCCATCCTGCTTTTAAAGGACAAATAAAGAGCATATGCAGCAGGTGATGCAGCAGCTCTGTACTCTGTGCTCATTAAGTTTTAGGGGTTTGTGTTTGTCCTGTTTAGCGGTGAGAAGATTTAAAAAATATTGAGTCCTGCAGAAAGGTAACGGTGTGCTTGACTACTCGTAAACAGCATGCATTTTTAATTAGGTTTGACGAGGCCAATAGACCCCGAAACTCAAGTCTGCAAAAGAACAGAGTTGTAAAAGTAACATTTTCACAAATATATAAACATGTTTGTCACAATATAAATGAGTAAGCACTCGTGTCAGGTTGGAGGCTGCAGTTGATATTTAATAAAGCTTTAGCAGACTCCTCGGGGCAGTGATTAGTGCATGTAAGGAAACAGAGTTTTGAGGGCTGAAATATGAACTGCAGGGTCATTTAGTTGCTTTTTAGTTGAACCTGTTAACTGTGTTCCAGGGAAGGTTTTATGCTGAGAACAGCAACAATGATATTTTGAAAAAGTCAGCAATAACACCATAAATAATGCACAAACTAACCAACATATGCAATATAGACTCAATCTATATGCCTTTTAATCCACGCACCTGTAAGGCAGCTGTGACGTTCATGGATCACAGCTGATTCCCATGCTTCCGAGTGGCTGCCAGGCACTTCCTGGTACGTTGCTGCTGCTCTAGCATGTGTCTCTGTGCTTTATGTTATTGGTGCAATTTGTTCAGCAATGAATCAGCACCCGCTGAACTTGTATGGATCAGTGGGTATATATTTTTTTCCAGTTGTTTTTCAGCCTCCCACCATATTGATCCAGAGCGAGGTAAAGCCAGAGGGAAATCAAGTGCCTCTTGTGCTACCTCATATATCAGAAAGCTGAAGTAATAAGCACAAGTGTAGCATGATGAATGTATTCAGTATGAATCACAGCGTGACTTGATGCATTGATTTCTCCATGACTGAGCACTTTTTTGGTGCCCCTGCGTGGCAGGTGGTACTTGTGGACCGTGGGCATCAATGGATTCTACAGTGGTCAGCCTTAAGCATAAAACTAGCAGGGTCATCATGTTGTCATCACTCTACGGCGGTTTTAAGAGCTTGATAAAGTGCTTGTGCGATCTTTGCCCATTCTCGGTGACACCAGTGTTGGCCCAGTAACTCCCCCTTTCATTCCCAGGCATGTGTGTTTGTGAGAGACATTAAAGTCTCCTTGGCCTCCGAGAGTCACAAACAACCATGACTAGAAAGAAAAATCTCAGTGCACTAGAATTTCATGCATACAATATTAGCCGAAGAGACTTCTGATAAGCACAGACTCACTGCATAACAAAGTAGACTGGGACCCTGCTTGCCTGTGCTGGCTTTAGGACATGTAGGGATTGGTAGAAGTTATGACTCCTGCATCCAAAATTCATGCTACTGGTGTTGGAACCCAACGGATGCCAGCGAGAAAGTTTCATACGTGGCATCAATCAAGGTGCACACAGTAACACAGCTGAATGTCCACATGATTTTAGGGTGTGACAAAGGTTTCAAAATACCACTTTACAAATGCATTTTAAAAAAAAAAATCTAAAATATCAAATCATTTGCTCCCCGATGATCAATCTGCCATTTCTTTGCAAAGACACTGAAGCTTTGTTAAAGCATGTGGGGAGCAAAAGATGAATGCATTGCGTGAACATATCTCTAGCCAAACAGATGCTTATTAATGCAGTGCCCCGCGCACACGCTCAGAGCCGCCTGGTCTGAACACCGAGCGCTGTGACAAAAGACTGCCAAGTTTCATTTAGTTTTAAACTGCAAATGTTTTATGCAAATTCAGTCACTTTGCGGTCTGTTTAAAAATTGATTTCTCTCAGCGCCCAAAGCAGAAAGGCCCGAAAGGGATGACTCACCGAATCTGAAGGCAAGCCTGGCATTCAAAAAAACATTTTAAATTGGTTTGAAAGAAACAATTACATTTCCTGTTTTTATGGTGAAAGTCTTATAGTACGCCCTGCTGCTCTGATATCCATAAATCTTGGATGGCTAGTTCTGCAGAGTGAATTCATGCATATTTCATCTGCACCGCTTCTAAACAGGTGACCAGCTGACACCAGTTCCAGCAATATTGGCTTTGTATACTGGCACCAGCATGTCTCTGACTCAAAGATCTAGGATCTTTGCTTTCATCAGGTTTCAGTAGTGTCGTTTCTCTGCACTCCTCTACCCGTAGTTCCCCTTCTCCATCGCCAGGACTACTGCCACTGTCTGGTTTGTAGGTGAAGATAATGGTTGGTTTCTGGGTGGGATCCTCCGCTTTGGCCTCAGTGAACCAATGCTGATGTTGGGCTGGTGGTGGGGGAAGCATGTGAATTACTGTTCCGTCAAGCCCAACCAGCTTGCCCTTCTCCTTCTCCACCTTCTCCCTCTGCTCGTCCTCATCTTTCCGCCTACGAAAAAAACTCTTAAAGGAGATCCAGCGTTTAGGTTTGGAGCTTTCTGCTGAAATACGTCTCCCTTCACCACCAGGACTTGCTTCACCTTCGCTGGGTCGCACAGGAGAACTGGAGGCAGAGCTCTTGGTCCAGTTTCCGAAATGTCTCTGGAGTATGTTAGAAGCATGATAAGGGGAGGATGTAGATCTTGGAGGAGGGAAAGGGGCACTGGGCTCTGACCGGGGGCTTGAGAGTGGGACAGCAGCAGAGGCACTCTGAGACTTAGACAAAACTTTTGAGGGTGTGTCTTTCTTTGACTTGGAGAGACAGCCATCGGTTGGGGAAAAGAGAGACTTGGCCCGAATAAGGGTCTCCTTAATGGCATCAGGTGGGAGGGCGTACAGCTCCTCAGAATTGAAAGTTTGGGTTTGTGCTGATGGTGACTCTGGAGGAGACTGAGGAGGCTGAATGGAGGCCACAATCTGTGAAAGCACAGTACTGGCCTCCTCCCTATGGCTTACAACTATCCCAGAAGATAAAGCTAAGTTTGTATTATTATCTTTATTGCAAGCAACATCTCCGCCTGTTTTGTAAGTGTGAGTAACAGTACTGGCAGTAGTGCTAGGTAGGTTTGCATTTGCAGTAATGGCAGGATTGACAGGAGAATTTGTTGAAATAGTGGGAGAGAGGGCCCCACTTGTGGAGCTCATTACAGTGCTTGTCACAGTGCAAGAGTCTGTAGTGGTTCTAGGTTGTAAATTTGGCACTTTTGACACTGCTTCAAGTGGAATCTTTGTCTCTTCGAAGGAGGCTCGCTCTGATGTACCTCTACCAGAGAGTGTTTTCTCTGTTGAGGAGGACTGGACACTCTCAGAGGATCCAATCTCTTCGTAAGTATGGCTGGCTACCCTATTACCTACCCCTTTTGCCTGTGGTAGTTCGCCACTGAGACCCAAAAAACTCTTATACACAGCTAGGTTATCATATGCACTTGGATTAATAACAATAGGTACCTTGACAGCATTCTTGGAGCTGCGGGCATAAGCAGGTTCATCTCGGATAATAATGGGAAAAGGAGGCATGCCTGCATTATTGAAACTGTTGAACTTGATCTCTGATAAGTTTGCAGATTTCACAGGTACAGTTCGAGAGGAAGACAACCCAGCAATTGGAGAAGTGGGAGCTGACTTGTGACTGCAGTATTGTGTAGTCAGGGCAGGGCCAGGATTATCCCCAACCCCTGGATCCACTTTAGGTATCTTTTGGCGAGGGCTTGTGCTTGATGTCCACACTTCTTGGTAGCGTATGCTGCCTAATTTTTTTTGGGAGGAACTTGACACAGCAACAGAAGTAGGTGATGTTGGCATCACAGGAGAAGATACAGAAATAGGAGATGTTGGGGACAAGGGCTGGGTTAAAGGAGTGCTACTTGATGTTGTAGGGCTGGAGGGCACTGACAGGTTTTTGGGTTTTTGAGAAGAGTCAGGAATCTGTTCATCTTTACTGGCCATGGATGCTGAGACATCCACTACTGTGTAAGGCTTACAGATCAATGACTTTTCCAAATTTACTACACGGTATGGTTTAGCTTGCTCCTCTGTGGGACTAAAACTGATGGTGACTGGTTGACCAGGAACAGCTTGGGGCATTGGCATGCCTTCTCTGCCATCCTGATCTTCTAATCTAATGGCCAGGACAGCTTTGTGTGTTTCAGCTACCTTTAGTGGACTCAGTGTCCTGTTGACAGGTTCTTTTTTTGGAGAAGTGCAGGTGACAGGTGGCTTACAAAAAGTGGGAGAATGCAAACCATTTCGAAGGACACAGTTAGCGCTGCTACCACTGCTGGATGTTGTTCGAGAATCCTCCGGTATTGATGACGATGATTCTGGAGAAGTGGCAGACTCTGAATTTGACAGGAAACCGCTGCCTTGCATGTCATGAGGTCCATAGGAAATAAGACCTCCATTGGAATCCACTGAAGGATAGCCATTTAAGATCTCATCATAGCTATCATCATAGTCCACTGCACAAATTCGCTGTAGTGAGCGGTTGCGAAGTGGGACAGTGTTCCACTTTTTCCCTGCAGCAAAGGGCACCGGAGACAATGTGGCAGCACGGAAATTAGCAAATCGTGGTTGGCCTCGCATACGAATTTCCATGGCTAGTAACTCTTCATCACTTTCATCCCAGCTCTCATGCTCTTCATCATCATCATCCCTTTCAGTGTCTTCCTCCTCGTCCTCCTCTTCCTCCTCATCTTCACTTTCACTTGTAAACTCTGGGTAACAAAAGCGACCACCCTCTGTGCTGATGATCTTGGTGCTATCACTAAGGGATACTCGTTTTTGAGCAGTGCTGCCACCCCCACCACCGCCACTACTACTACTACTACTTCCCATGGCCAGACAGCTTGAGGCTGGCAGGCCTCTTTCTAAGGATCTTCGGTATGAACTACTGATTCGACCCCAAAACAAGTCCTTTGAGCCAGAAAGTGGCGTGGGGCTAGAACCAGGACCCAAACCAACAATCTCTTTAAGGACATCTGTCAATCCACTGTTGTTATTACCACTAGGCGTCCTTGGGCTAAGTTGTCCATAACCCTCAATCTCATCATTGTCATCCTCTCCTTCATTGTTGTTGCTGGACCCAACAGGCCTTTTTCGGTTCAGTCCATTGCGATTCCAGACTGTGAAAGCTAATGTTTTGCCCTGTTCTATTACATCTGGTGGTTGCTGGAGGTTGCCATCTGTATCAAGTCCTGCAGAGGAGCAGGGCAGCATCATAGTGGGCTTAACAGCAATGGTTGGCTTCTTAGCCACGGGTGGACGGAAGTGTCCTGAGCGAGCAGACCCACTGCCAGTTCGCTGGGAACTGGTGGTATGGTTAGGGTTGGCTCTGGCCCCAGCAGGTGGCAGGTTCTGTTGCTGGGATGTTTGAGGCCTTTGCTCAGAAGGAGGTTTCCCTCCACTACTCTGAGCTAGACAGTGCAGACTCTTTGGTTTGAAGCAGTTCTTGCACTCGCCAGGTTTCCACACGTGCTCTGTGAAGGTGCTGCAGGCCGACATGGCTGCTGGTCCAATAAGTCAGCCTGTTAGGTCAGTGGACAGGGAATCCCTCCATGAAGCTCCAAACTACAGGGAGTATCTGTAGAACAGCAACAATGGATACTATTCAAACCTCCAACGAAGGGGGACACAAGACCTAAAAAAAACAAAAAACAAAAAAACAAACACAAAAAAAAAAAGAGAAAGAACACATTAAACTTAGTTCAGTTGATTATTAATTTCATTCCATGAATAATTCATCTGGAAATGATACACAGGGTTTAAACTTAGTTGATTGCAAAGTTCTAACAATGCAGGACTAAAATACAAAGCCAAACAAGGAAAAAAAGATCCCACAAAACAATTAACTTTTGTAACATTGCCAGCTAAACTAAGGTAATGAGTACAATGAGGCAGAAAGGAGGAAGCAGGAAAAAAAAATCATCTGTGGGAGGGAGAGAATGAGTCAGGAAGACAGTATTACAATTTCTCCATTAGGTGGCAAACTTTCTCTACTAAGTCAGTCCATCCTATAAGGAACTGATCTGTTTTCTAACCCAAAAATGGTCCTATAAGACTCAGAAAGCCAAGGGGCAGAAGCAATGAGGGGTTATTTCTGCATTATTATGGGATGTTTCAATGAAGCTTAAGTAAAATAAAGTCACTGATGACTCAAAATCCAAAATCCCATGAACATTTACTTAGATGGAAAATGTGATTCAGCAGAGTTCACATGTAGTGACACCTGACAAATGGCTAAAAGTTTTTTAGGCTATTTATTTATAGTGCAGTGTAAAAGCAAAATAGTACTAAGCCTTGTTTGCATTTACCTTTAACTAATTAAATTTAAATAACTCTAAGAAAGGCAAAACCAAATGAAATCAAACACACACAAGCATCTCAAAAACATACACAGTTCACAGACTTTGGAGCAGCTAATTTTTTTTTGGAGAAAAAAAAAAAACAATTAGTAAGATCCTTTAGTCAGTTCAATATTAAAGAACCCACTTGAATATTGAACAGACTTTAATTTCCTCACTCTTCACATTGAACTGAATGCAAACAACCAAAAACCTGAAAACTGGCAACTAACCAGTTATTCTTCAAATTGAAGCAAACCAGCTCTAAAAAGAATGCCGCACATTTAAAAAAAGCAACCTGCTTAAAAAAAAAAGATCTATGGTTAAAAATCCACACCATTCATGCTGTAAAAACAACAAAAGCTGACATTTTCAAACTGTGCAACATGCATATTCTGAAGCTGTCAGCTCCAGTGCAAACAAAGTATCAGACCCAACCTGTTTTCTCAGCTGATGCGTTCATATTTATATACTCTTTTAATTACACAATGCCAAAGTACCTTATGTTAAATCACTTCTAATCATAAAGACCAAACCCTAGTTATTAGCTAAATATATTGAAAGAAGGGAAAGATGGGATTAAACAGCTTTCTGGAACACTTGTTAAATTCAGTTAAGCCCCACTTCAATGCAAATCATGAATCTAATGGAGGAAAAAAGACAAAGAAAAAGCCATTAGCATTTAGATGTGCTTTATGCTGATTGACCAGTCCGGTGTCTCACAACTAATTATAACAAGCTCTGAAATACCACATTAACATCAAATCCATGGATAATAAGCAAAGTGCAACTCAAATAGCCAATTAAAATCAGGCTCAGAATGTGTTTAACATCACACAGGAATTTGTATGTTAGTATGTTACATAACCTGGCACAGTTTATGCACCATTTCTAAAACTGGTCTGCCCTGAACAAATATTTCCAAGGACAGAAGAATAGACAAGAAAAAACTAGGTGATGTCAAGTAAAGGTCAGAATAAAATGTGCATAAAAAAAGAAATAAAAGGCAATGAATTCTGTTTCTTGAACTCACCACCAAACCAATTTAAGTTTCAGCTTTTTCAACCCAAAGCTATATTTGACTGTTCCATAATAATGTACAATTGTACTAAAACAGAGCTATTACCCATGTTGAACTAGATATGAGGGTTTAGTTTCACAGCCTGAGGAAAAAAAAACTACCCCAAAGACTGAAGGTATAACACCTGTTGATGTAAACAGGTGTGTGTGTGTCTTTGCATCTTTTCTTCTAGGAAATAACCAAACAGACCAGCATCTGGTCTTGACTAGAGTTTTGGATGAGATTCAGGAATTTCCTTTATTTATTTTTTCTTTTTTAAACCATGGAAACCAATCAATATAACTTGAAGCTTTTCCCCTTGGCCAGCAAAATCGGATTAAGTGTTGTTTGCTAAACCAATATTCATTCTTTTGGCTGGGATTTGATAGCTCATTCAGTTCTGCTTGACATGTCAGGGCCGCCAAAAGATTATTGTAAAATACTTGGCCTGAATACACTAGCGACTATGCTTTAAGGGTGAGAAGACATCCAAAACACAGAGAATTTGAGATGTCTCTGACCAAGGATGAAAGCTTTTGTTTATCATTTGGTTTTATAAATCAAAGTAACCAAATACAACAATCATATAGACATGGCATCATGACCACCTGTGGAGCTCAACATGCAATAACTAGGAAAAATTTGTGTTAAACATTGGTCTTTCTTCTCATCACTTCTGGCAATTTATTACAAAAGCATTTCCAAAGTAATATCTACCTAACTAAATATAAGAGTATTACCTGTGTTTATGAGTGAACATAACCTGCAGTTAATCAAATAAAGCCGGGGGATGACTCACTGTAGGGCTGATATCAACAGAGTTAGGTGAATCAGCCACAGAGCCATGGACGTCAGGTCCTGTACGGAAGGATGTTAAAATGACAACACCCCACCCAGGGATAGACACAATAAAAAAGAGGAACTCCTGAATCAAACTTTGCTGACCAAGTCATACTGGGCGGGAGAAGATTTATCCTGTTACACCAAACAGGCTGCATCCACACAGGAAACAGTGACTGTAATTCAGACAATATTATTCCAAAGCTATCTCAGTGTGACACGTATGCACTGTGCCAGACTTTCAAAAAGTAAGTTCCTACAACCCAAGAAAAGCCAAATGTGTGTCCGTGACAGGACCATAACACTATTCTACTCAGAATGATAGCACGCATGATCATTTTGTGAAATCCTGACCCTTATCCTAAGCGAGAAACAACAGAACAATATTAGGACTCCGTTTTTGCACATGTGCTGTTAAAAATGGACAGCAGGGAAAAGCATGAAATAAGTGGTATTAATGTGGAAACAAATTTCTTTTTACTGGCTCATAATTCTTTTTTTAGGGAGGTGATCACAATTAGTCTGCATATACTAAAGGCAATGCATCTCTGTTAACTTAAAAAAAACAAACCATGCATTCTCCTGCTGTTTTGGCCATTTTATAAGAGTATATTATGCTTCAGTAAATTATATTTTTTGTTTTGCCAGTTCACAAAATGGCAAAAAAGCACATACAGTGCTAGCGAACTTGCTTTGCCTTAGGCTAAAACCACATAGTGGGCCGCCAGCTTTTCTATGCAGGAACAACCTTAGGATTTCTGAATAATCCATCCATCCATGTATTTCTGCTGCTTATCAAGGGCTGGTACCCATCTAAGCAGGGATGCCTAGACCTCCCTCTCCCCAGACCCGTCCTCTAGCACTTCTAACGGGTGCTGAGGTGTTCCCAAGCAACTAAGGCCCATAATCTCTCCAGTCTAATCTAAGGGCTTCATCCCAGCTGGAAACACCAGGGGGTACTGTATCCTAGTCAGATGCCTGAACCACCTTATCTCCCTACTTTTGAGATCCCCCCCCCCAAAAAAAACCCCAAAACAAAACAAAACAAAAAAAAACCCCCACCCCTCTGGCATTCATAGTCTCTTTCTTTCACCAGCCACATCTTGTGGCCATAGGTGACGATGGGAAAATAGATCAACCAGTAAAACACTAGCTTCACTTTCATGCTCAGATCCCTCTTCACCAGAATACACCAGTACAGCACCGTCAACACTGCACCGCTCTCTCCTTCCCTCACTTGTGAACAAAACCCTGAGGTACTTTAGATGCTCCATCAACTCAATCTCAACTAAGCACTCCACCTTTTTCAGAAAGAGAATCATGGCTTCAGACTTGGATGTGCCAACATTCATCCTAGCTGCAAACTGCTCCAGTGCAAGACGGAGGTTCTTGCTCCATGAAGCCGACAGAGCCCCATCATCTGCTAAAAGCAGAGATGAGATCCAGAAACCACTGTACTTGACTATTTTCAATAATGTTTTGAACACTAAAAAAAAATATTTTAAAAAAAAAATAAGATCTAGACCAGGCAGACAATGAAAAAGAAAAGAGAGTAGTTTTTTGTAGAAATCAGGGAAAAAAAAGCCTTCTCATTGTGTTTATTGTCTTCAAAGCAGCGTGATGGAATTATGAGAAGCAGCAACCATGGAGCTTTCTAATAGGATAATTCTCTTTTCATGCTGCCATGTTTCTGATCACACTTGTGAGAAAATATTCAATGCGCCACACACACGATCCCACCAACAGAAACCTCCCATGATGGATGTGACAGCATATTTTACTTTCCTCTCTTCCCTCATTAAAATTCTGTTGCTGTTTGATTTAGTTTTCCAGTCCTGTCATAGTGCAACACTGCATCCACCATTAAGTAAAACACATCTCTACTGTATATCTTAGTTTCTCACTAAGCAAAACAGTTCCATGGTGTAACTGAGAAAACCTCACATTATCTAGTCTTGCATGACTGCAGTTAACTGGACAACACTTTGCTGCTAGCTCTTAAAATTAACCAAAAATGTCCACAATAACATGCAGTAATTATTTAGATGTACTGATCAGAGCGTATTTGGCATCCTCTTCCTCCTCACCTCAAGTCTCATCTCTTGAACTGAAGTTAGGGCTCTAACACATGGAAATGTGTACAAACATTTGTTTATACCCAATATTGTCACAATAACTTACAGTTAGCAGATTAGTCATGTGACCGTCCAGTCTCTGGACAGCTGACAGCTAAACAACAACAGCAGCTGGTTATAAGCTATCAGTATGCCAGATAATGTTAGGCCGGAGCATCCTAAAAATCACACTATGCCTCTGATAAACAGATTGCATTCTCACATTGTATGAGAGTCCAGCAATGTTAGATCACTTCAAAGAGTTTCATTAACGCCAGCTAATGTCTGCAAAAACGCAGCGCTTACCAACAGAAAAGTTCAGGATATCCTCAACGGGTCACCTCGGTATTGCTGTCATCAGACAGAAGTGAGTTTCACTGACTCATCGACTCATACTGGACTGGAAGTTTTACAGCCTCCTCCAGAGTAAATAGATGAGCATGCTTCTCATCCTGCTTATTGACAACTGAGGTAAAACAGTGGACTGACAGTCTACACAGATAGCAAAAAGGCTTTGGGGGGGAAATCCAGTCCAGAGTCACTTTGCTATCTGAATACAGTCATTGCAGATGAATGGTGGCTAGAGTTTTTGAGGTGACTTGGGAGTAAAAATGTAAAATACTGCAAAATATTTATTTTGACACACTACTGTTTTTTTTATGGCTGATTCATTGCTAAACGTTGATATTATTCAGTTGTAGAAACATGCTGGACCTGCCCAGCCATTATGGGGAACACTAAATTTAACATTTTTGATCTCTAAAACTAAAACATGCTTGTTCTACAGTGGCCAATGTAGCCAGGATTATGCACATGAATTGGGAGGGGCGAGAAAACAGAACTCTGTTGGTTGCAATTTGGAATCTCCTACATTTAAAGTTACACACAGTAACTTTAAATTTATCCAAACTAGGTTAAAAAGTTACTCCAATGAGAGGGGAAAAGAATGGCTGGAATGGCTAAGTTAAATTATTTACATATATTTGTACTGAGAAAGGAGATGAAGGATCAATCAAATATATACAATGCTGTGAAAAGGTATTTTTTTTGCATTTGTCACACTTACATGTTTGAGATCATCTATCAAATTTTAAAATGAGACAAAGATCACCTGAATAAACACAAAATGAAGTTTTTAAATGATGATGTAATTTACTAAATCTCATAAGGTCTTTGGGTCTGTGGGACCCATTTTCAGTTTTTAGTTTAAGAAAAATTATACACAATTATTTTTTTCAAACTAAGATTAACTGGCTCATTTTCTGTACGGAGCATGAATCAAGAAACATTTTCAGTGAGGCCCCTCTGTAGAGAGTAGAGTGTAAAGCTGGTGAATGGGCCCTTAGGGTGAGCACCCACTGTTCCCGCACAAGGTTGCAACATTGTTGCAAAACTGGAGCACCTAACACTGTCTGCACCCACATTCCCACACATTTCACCCTCTATGTTGCAGGAACCATTCCTGTGGACCTAAAACTATAAATAGCTCTGCCAGCATGGTTCTGTACCACAACTGATCAAGATGGCAAAGTTATTCACTGTTCAGACTGCCCTACAGTTGATATTGAAGGAGACTGAGGGTTTTGACAGTGATGCAGAAGATTAATTTTCAGAATATGAGGATCACATTTCTGAAAATTTAGTCTCAGGACCAGCAGGTGAACAGCAAGTCACAGGACCAGCCCACAAGCCAGCCTGCCAGCAGCCACCCCAGGACCAGTTCATGACCCGCCAGCCACAGGACCAGACTGTCAGCAGCTTGAAAATGACATATGGATGTCAAAAAATGGCAGAATTGAATGGTCTTCCTGCTCAAGAAATTAACCTCCCCACATGGCTGCCAATATGATTCGGATGATACCAGGACCTACACGCTTGGCAGTCACTCATGCACAAGAAATCAAGTCTTCTTGTGACCTTTTCATGCCATACCCTATCCAGAAAATCATCCTGGATTTCACACATTTAGAAGGAAGCAGAGTTCTTGGAGAGAAGTGGAAGTTTATGGATGAAACTGATTTGGATGCTTACTTTGGGGTTTTATCCTTGCTGGTGTTTTTAGGTCCAAAGGGGAGGCCACAGAATCCCTGTGGGATGAAGAAATTGGCAGAACTTTTCCGGTCAACGCTATCTCTGAAAACTTTCTAAATAATTTCCCGGACTACCTGTTTTGATGACCATGATGATAGACCAGCTTGACAGCATAGAGACAAGCTAGTTGCCATCAGGACAGTGTGGGACAAGTGGGTGGCCCGTCTGCCCCTGTTTTAAAACTCTGGGACTAATGTCACCATTGATGAGCAGCTGATGCCATTTCGGGGTTGCTGTCCATTCCAGCAGTATATCCCAGCTAAGGCCACCAAGTATGGTATAAAGATTCAGGCTACCTGTGATGCTGCTTCATCTTAAGTAAAAAAAAATGAACAAAAACAAGTGGTATTTCTAGTCATAAATGTGATTTAACAAAGCTAAAGGGAACAAATTTAATCTATGTGTTGTTTATATTACTTGTAACTGGGATAAAGTAAACATCTGCTGAGTATTTTAACAAAAAAATCTTTGATTATATTAAATTAAAAGCCCCAAAATGCAATGGGTCTACTGGGCCGAGCAGGACTCCTTGTGTAACAAAAAAAAAAACAAAAAAACCCCGAAGAACCTATAAGGGTTAAGGGGAAAAAAAAATATTCAAACCTACCTGGCCCAATGTGAAAAAATAATTTCATTCCTTTCACAATGCTGTGCATGAATTTTGGCCCACTCTTCTTTGAAGAATTGTTTTAATTCAGCTGCATTGGAGGGCTTTTGAGCACGAACAACCTCATTCTGATTTAATTTGAGACTTTGACTAGGCTGCTCCAAAACCTTCATTTTGCTTTTGTTTTAGCCACTAAGGTGGACTTGCTCATGTGTTTCAGATCATTGTCCTAACGCAAACCCAAGTGCACTTCAGCTTCAGGGCAAGAACTGATGACCGAGCATTCTCCTTCAGGATTTTCTGGTAGAGCAGAATTCGTGGTTCCATCAATTATGGAAGTTTGGTATGATGTTCTTTTTATGAAATGCTGTGCTAGCTTAATGTCACATGTAATGGGACTGCTTCTTATAAAGCGCTTTTATGCTCTACACGAGCACTGAAAGCACTTTATACAACATGTCTCATTCATTCATTCTCACAAGCACTTTCTACATCTAAGCGCTTTCTATTTAACATTCACGCGCACAATCTCACTCTGATGAACGCAGCAGGAGCAACTCAGGGTTCAAGAATACTTTGGCAAGATACAACCTCCTGAGCCAAAGTTACCACAGCATGACCTAGTACAAATGAAGCCCTGGATGGCTTCTCTTAGTTCACACAGCTCAAAGTGAGGTATACAATCATTAAAATACGTCAAATTCATACAGAAAGAGATAGAAAAGCTTTGTGAAATCCCTCTGGCTTTTGTGGTCGACTTTGTTTCACTATTAAAATGATTCTAAATGCCAACATGTTTTTTGCAGTAAAATTGTTCCTACTTATGGCCATCAGCCAAATTATCCATTTTTGTATTGCTTTCATTATGTAACAGATCTTATGCAACACAACAGAAATGTGATGAACAACAACACAGCAACTTGTTTTAATGCTTGATTTAAAAAAAAAAACAAAAAGAAAAAAATAATGATGCACAAACATTTTGCTCACAACCACTTTACCACTAACACTTTTTTTTTACTTGTTTTGTTTGGGATTGTTTTATGATAGATATTGTTTTATTGATCCAGTCTGATTCCATTAGTGCAGACATATTTTCTGTAGTGAAAATAGTGAAAATTTGGTACCAAACATAAATATTGATTTGTAATTGCATTTTCACAGAAATACATAAATCATCTTGTTTTCTATCTACATTATTATTGGTGTCTACTTAATTATTCTCCTCCATCTTTTCTTGTTTATCACTGACTTTCCTTTCATGCATATTGGATGAGGCCAAGGCATTAGTGACGGTTTAAATGGGGATCCCTTACATCAGTAAAGACAGATCAGGTAGTTAAACTTCTCCATCAAAATTATAATGCAATCCTAGAAAATTAGATTTTTTTTGTGCCCAGAAAGATAAGTACATAATCAACATAAAGTTGAGACATGTTTATCTCTAATAAAGTGCCAAATCTGTCCTCAGTGAGCTCAAGACAGGGACGCGGCATAGTACTCAATACTTGTACGAAATTAGGTTATGGCATCATGAAAAATGTTGTATTTTACATACCATTTAATAAAGTAATAATGAATGGAAATCTGGCTAATCCACAGGAAGACTTCATGACTAATTTCATCACTGTAGCTAACAAACAGAACCAAATATTTCATTGGGCGACTCAAACTGGAATGGCAATATGAGAAATGAGGTTGGAGTTTGTCAGCACCGTGTGGGTGGGAACAAGCTCAAGCCTGGTGTTATTTGCTGTCTCACCTCAGCATAAAACTTTGCCTCCTGTACTACTGTTATTTTGTTTTGGAAATGGTCAGTTACATGTGTCAACCCAGTGTTCTCTGCTTCGCAAATTACCAGTTGGCACCACATATTACAGCCACTACTGCTATGACTGTAATCTACCTGTTGCCTGCCAGTTCCGAGCACACTCACTGTCTCCCTTTCAAGCTGGGATGCACTGTGAACTGCACATGAAATCAGATTGTGACAATTTGCAAATCATTCAAACCTTATATTGAATTATAAATGGCACAGATGCAGCACATCCAATGTTGAAACAGATTTTTTTTTTTTTTATTGATCTTTGAAAAATATATGCTTTCACTTTTTAATTTACATTTTACACAGCATCCCAATTTTCTGGAAAAGGGTTTGGGGTTGTATTGCATGTAAATAGAGAAAAGATTATTACATAATTACATGGGGAAATAAGTGTGTGCGCTTGTGTTTGATCCAAATCCAAAAATCAAACCTAGATAATGCTCTCTCTGTGTTATAATTATCTTATAATTATGTTGCATCTCATAAGAATTATAATGTTTGTTGTATATGAGCAGCTGCTCCAAAGTCTCCTCTCATTTCTGAAAGCTCTTCTGCCTTATCTGTGTTTCTTCCCCCTCCATTCTCTCCCTTGCAAAGTTTTTCTTTTTTTGTTTGTTTTTTTCCCCCTATGGCTCAACATTTTCCCACTCTCTCTGCATTCCCTTTTCCCTACCCACTCGCTTTTTATTCAGGCCGTTTACTGAGGGCTCCCCCCCCCCACTGTCGCTTTGTCTTCTGAAATATGTAAATCTGTCTTCTCTTCTGCCCTGCTTTATTTCAAAAAGCACTTCAAGCAAGGGCTGTGCAACTTGAATTATGCAAGCCACCACCACCTCCAAAAAAAAACACCAGTTAGAAGGTGTCCCACACACAATAACACCACACAACCCATGCCAGCAAAAACACCTTTACACTTGTACTGTGAACACCAAAAACAAACCATGACTTGCGTATAAATCTTGACAAGTGACAAAGTGAATTTGTACTAAACTTCACTTTGTAAGCTGCATCTGTGGTTACATAACATGTTTTGATCCTCGGCTCCACCTGTCTACATGTCTGGAGCAAGATGCTGAGCACCAAATTACTCCTAATGGGAAGGATAGTTTTTGAATTTATGTGCGAATGAGTGGCAAATACAAGTGTCAGATACATGCAGTCATGTCCAACTATGAGCTATGTTAATTTACATGTATTGCATTTCAAACAAAAGTACTGCACCTTAGTTCTGTAGATCTGTACACTAATACTGGGGAAACACATCAGTGTGTCTGTGTGTACTGAGAATGTCCTATGGAGGAATTTACCATTACTAAGGAACTAATGATTATTTTAGATATTGTAGAGCCACCCCTGATTTCTTTATATTTGGACTTTCTTGTAATTTTGTGAGCAGTAGTTCTCCAGGCTTTCTGAAGGTCATTTAGAGTTTGTTTTATTTTTTATTTTTTTATTTATTTTTTTTTGGGGGGGGGGTATTGGTTGCATTTTCATGTATTTATAGTCAAGTACTTGTACCCGACCATTTTCAGAGGAATGTTTTTTGTTTGTTAAGCCACTTAACATTGACCTAAGAATCATTCAAGCATTAAAATACACCTAACTCAAGGGCTGAACCAGTGTTGTGTCTACACATAGCAGACAACTTAGCAAATAACCAATTTTAAATTACATGCTTAGGCAAGAGCTAATAGCTGGAAACTTCCCTCTCCCTGCATGGTGTGTGTGTGTGTCCTCTATAGCAACATACAACAAAGAGCTTTGAATATCCTTCAAGAAGCCTGGAGAACTATTCCTGAAGACTACTTGAAGAAATGAGAAGAAAGCTGCCTAAGAGTGTGTTGAAGGATAAAGGGGGTCATAGCAAATATTGACTTTCAAGCTCATTAGAATTGTATGAACTCTGTTTTTGCCTTATATACTGAATTTTAATGTATGTTTGCATGATTCCATAAAATTGCTGCAGCAATTTCCCATTTTCCTAGCAACATAAAAAATAAACAAACAAACAAACAAGAAAACAGGGGGTGACTCAACAGTACTGCAACATGCTGTGCGTACTCCCCCATTCTTCCCACTCAAAAGAAGAGTTGCATAGTATGAATCATAGCTAACAGCTTATTTAGCATCAGAGCAGAGCAATGGAAAAACAAACAAAAGCTTATTATCAAGCACATGTCATTTAAGACTATTTAATACTACTGGTTCACAACAATGAAGATTTCACATTTCCACAGCTTACTCTACTTTACACAGATCTCTTTAGACAACACACAAGCTGGAAGTAAGGTGGACTTAAAAACAAAACAAAACAAACAAACAAAAAAAAAAACACTGCTGTGACACAAGGGACCAGTGCAGAGGCAACAATCTCTGAATTAATCAATTACAAGAATTCACCTGTATCAGCATCATACACACACCTACACACAACCTGAAGAATGACACAGGGCTCCACAAAGGAAATATATCGTTGTAGATTTTTTTCTTTTGCAAAGTCCAAATCTCAGTCTCAGTCTTTTTCTAATTGTTATTGTTTTGTCTATCATATAAAGTTAACTTCATCTCAAAGGGACCTATGCTGTCAGTGATTCCTGTCAGCAAAGAGGCCATGAACAGTATGTAAAAACCTGACAGCTCTATGTATACAACCGTGGCTGTCATTATGAGCATTCACAACACACGTGTACACACACACACACGTACACACACACACACACACACAGATCCAAGCCTACATGCATAATTCAATCCCATATACCCACAAAAATGTATAAACTTCAGTGGTGCCACTTGTGGCTTTCTCTAGAGTGACAAAAATCTGAAAACAACACACTAGTCATACAGATGACATACACACCCACACACACCAACAAATCTTTGCTTCATTAAAAACAAAAAGCCAAATAAAATGTGGTGTGTGTGTGTGTGTGTGTCGGAGGGCAGGTTTCTGCTTCAGTCCCCCACCCCAGAAAATCTACTTGCCAGTGCAGAGTTAGCGGTTCATATGAGATGCAGTGTTGGCCAGTGATCTGTGACCATCTGCTCCTCATTTGATAGCAGCAAACACTGTCTGGTTTTGTGCCAGGCGCGATATCACAGAGCACCTGCTGCCTGGTGCCACTACCACCAAGTCACAAGCCCCATGGGACTGCCAAGTGAGACCCAGATTTGTACTGGGATAAGAATAACTTCTGAAGAGGGTCTGGTGGGATAGAACTTTATTCACTGAAAGCTGCTCAAGGAATGCATAAAATATTTCCCTCAATATGTGGCATTTTAAAAATAAAGATGGAAACAGTTCAAGCAGCAGCAAACTGAAAGATTTTGGGGAAAAATCTAAATGCCATTAGAAAAGTGATTAGAAAAGGAACCTCTTTGTGGGACTACTACATCTTGCACTTTAAAGCCCATTTTTAAAAAAATTCCCATACCATCAGATCTCTCCATATTCTTTATTAACCCAATACACCCGAGGTCCCCCTCATCATTGCCCTCCATCAGTCATAAAGAAGAAAAAGCATGCGGGACCTGTCTGAGACAGACTGCAAGGATGTCACTGTGTATTTGGCAACCAGCAAATCTAAACCAGAGTGGAGCCTTACCAGCCAAACCTCATCACTCGTCCTGTTTCCACCTGCTTGATCCTGACTCAGGTAGACTAATGTCCAGTTGTGTGGCTGGGCTAGTTGAACAGAAGAGGGTGCAATAATGGTGTCTGGAGGTGTGTTTCAAGAGTGTGAAAGTGGTGGAAATGCAACTGTAGTGTAGTGAAGGTGAAACACACAAGATGCTGTCTGAATGTGAGACCATATGGGAGAAGAACCTCTCCCGATTTGATTGGTTCCTATACCAATATCAAGATAGAGAATTTGGTACTATACCAATAAGTATTAAGTACAGTCTGTGGACATTAAAAACAAAAGTACATAGGCTTTAGGATTCTGCTCCCACATATAGCTTTGCATTAAAGAGAAATTCATCATATTCATCCACCCATCTGCACGCTAAGCCGGGTAGTCCACCCATCCACCCATCCATCTATCCATCCATCGTATTCCAGACTTCTTTCTTCCCTGGCATTCACACGCCAGATGAAATACATAATCTCTCCAGCAAGTAGTGGGCATACTGTGGGTCTCTTCCCAGTTGGGTGACTGAATCCTTTTAATACCAAGGAGCAGCAGCTCTACTCCAAGATCCATCTCGATATCCAAGCTTCTCAGCCCATCTCTAAAGCTGAGCCCAGCCACCCAATGAAGGACACTCATTTTGGTCACTTGTATCTGTGCCCTTACTCTTTCAGTCATTACCCAAATCTCACAACCATAGGTGAGAGTTGGAACGTAGATGCACTGGTAAGTCAGAAGCTTTGCCTCACAGCTTAGTCCTCTCTTCACCATGACAGGTTGATACAATGCCCGCATTAATGCTGACGCTGAACCAATCTGAGTCCACCTCGCGCTTTGCTTTTCCCATCACTCATGAGTAAGAATACTTGAACTCCCTCACTTGGGGCAGTCTCTCTCCTATACTTAAAAATAGGATCACGCAGTAGGCGCCACATTTTTTACATTGCATTTACTGTGATTTACAGTTTATGCTTAGTAGTTTAATTACTGAAATGTACTTCCATTTTTCAGCGTTGTTTTCCTTTGCTGAAGACCTGCAATACCCAAGAAGCATAATGTGTTTTACTCAAGGCTTATTTTTGTCCCCATCTTCAAATTTTCTCCTATAGAGAGAGTGAGGAGTGCACCACCTCCAAAAATGTAGGAATCCACCTTATATTGTTTCAGCATTCATATGCAAGGCATGTAAATTCTTCATGACAGTTAAAGAACAAAGTGTAAAGATGGAAAAAGTGGTTGAGTCAAAGAAAAGGCTTAATTTGAGGATGCTGAGACGGAGACTGTAATTAAAAGAAACAGTCAAAAAAATGAACAGTGACCACTGAATGGAATAAGAGACTGAGATGTAGAGCAGAAAGGCATCAAAACCACAAGCAGGAAGCTCGAGTTAAATTTCAAAATCAGATTCTGCTACACTTACCTCTCCACAGAGAGGCAATGTTTTTCCCTTGAGAAATGTCAGTATACTGAAGACAGGAGCTCATTTCCCACCCAGAGCACGTTTATTGAGAGGGAGTGGGAGCTCGCTGAGCCTGGTACATAATAGTGGAATAACCAAGACTGAAAGCTGAAGCCATGAGGAGATGGGATATGGGATTTTCTGCTGCTTTATGGCAGAGGGCTTGAATGATAAGACAGCCGTGGCAGTGGGACAGACAAGAGTAGAATAGATATGAAATAGGGATGGAACTGCAGAGCAAGACGCCCCGGGAAGTGAGAGAAAGCAGGGTACACTATTTGTTAAACCCAGAAAAAGTCATCGTCTGCTACCACGAGTTCATTAAAGAAGAAACCGCTGTCATATTCTTTGAGTGCTATATCAAAAGCTTTCAAGATGTTATTTTGGAGCGAAGGAAAGTAGGCCACGAAGCACACACAGCATTACCGTTAGTGATGCTGCAGTTAGCTGATGCCACTTTTTACCAGGCTTCATTTTTGGAGAGCCCAGCCAGCTGCAATGATGAAAAGCTTTATGACATATTCTTCTATTTCTTGAGGTTTTTTTTAGGTACTAAATTAGTTGATTGAAAACAGCGATGGCTGACAAATGAAAGGAAAAATGAAACTTTAGGGAATCTAGTGACTCAGTTTTGCTGTGTTTCTCTCCTGATGGGAATGGTTTGTTTCAAGGTGACAGTCCACCTATCCATAGTGCACAAAGAGTCACTGAAAGGCTTGATAAGTATGAAAATGATGTGATTCATATGTTAAGGTTTTCGGAATTCATCACTCAAAACACAACTGGATAATTTTACACCAGTATGCTAGATACTTAGATATTTCTTTTGGAGGAATGGTGTTTTATTACTCCCGTAGATGGGCTAGAGATTCAAGGAGTCATCGCCATGGTTCACTGAAGCAGTTCCGGCAGTACTTGGTGGATCAACACATTATACTGGTTTTCCTTTACTTTGACACCCATCTAAGATGAGTCCCTTGAACTCTACTGAAAGGATAACTACTCCCCTAACATTGGCGGTTTGGTCTTCGGCTGCCATTTGCCTCATGTTGAAGTGTTCTAAGTCATAGGTTTGAGTTCAAAACAAGTTGGCATGTCATATATAATGTGCTATATCTGTACTAACTGGAGCTGGTACCATTATTATTATTTTTTCTCTGATAGACCCATTTTTGATATGGATTTCTTAAATATTTATTTTAACCAGTAAAATGGAAACACTGCTTCTAAAACTGCCTCAAACTTTCTGTATTATTGGACTGCATTTTGCTGTTATTAATGAGCTAACAAAGTGACATACACTCAGTCTACTGCAAGCGGAAAATAGTTTTCTCTGGTTTTTACATAAATAATTTTGACTGGTCATCATAAAGTATATTAAACATGTCAGCTGGGTGTATAGCTAGTAAAAGTAAAGGTTCTGTGCAGCAGTTCAAACAACAGTAAATGAGGTCCAAGCTCCACTTATTGCCTCCTTTCCTCAGATTTTCTCTGCTTATCCAGGGATTTAAAATGATGCCCTTAAAGCATTTCTCCCAAGCACCGCCTGCTTAAATGGCAGCAGTACCCAAGACTAATCTAGTCTTCATAGTCAAGGGTGCTGCTGCTATGTAACGAGTAACCAGAATTATCTTTGGTTAAAATAAATAAATAATTCAGTACAGGACCAGTAATGTGGACTCATTATGTTGTGACATTGATGGTTTAAAGCAGTGTTCTGTGTGTATGTAAATGAGCATGCACACAAGTGCTGGTGTGCATGGCAGCCTTGTTTCAATTTCTCAAGCAAAGCCCCCTCAAAGTTATGGCTGAACTGTGCAACAATTCTGACCAAATTTCAGCTCAATTATCAAAAATGTAATGCTGCAAAAATGAGAAGCATGGCTCACATTAGCTGCCCAACTGAGACTTGTGACTTAAGTAGAGTGGACTACTTCAAAGCCTGACCTCAGATTTGTTCTTGACATTTATAAGCGTTGCAGAGGTTCAATGGACTGACCCCCTCCCCCCTCAAAAAAACAAGCCCTCTCTGCCTAGCAACCATTTCTTTATTGAGACACTATCAAGGTTTAAAGAGCACACACACAAGTGTTCAAAAATGTAAATCCTGTAAACAGATTTTTTTTTCTTTAACTCTGTACTGATCTGATATGAAGGCTTGAGTAGATTTTGAGGCAAGACTGAGATACACTTTTTGATTCTTCTTCTCTGTAAACTTAAAAATCTGCTTCAATCTAAAATAAATCTCCTCTGGCATTAATAAGCCGACATAAACATTAATGACCTCACTGGAAATGGACAGGTTCCAAAGTAGCATCAGCAATATCACTAGCTGGGTCTTATAGTGTCTTTATGAGGCATGTTTATGTTCACGAGTCTTGACTGAAACAAGGCAGGCCCAATAAAGCTGGATTTTCACAGAGACTTGTGAATCCCATTAAAAAGACACAAGTTTCACATAACAGATGAATGGCCAGCCACAGCCAGTTTAGGATTTATTAGCTAAAAAGATTCATGTCTTTTAAGTGCACTAATTTGGTTACACACCAGCAAGAGATAAATCATTCAACTGATGTTAACATGACCTGCAGAGCAGGCTACAGGAAGCACAGTCTGGAAGAAAATACAACCCAGACACAGCTCAAACAGAGCTTTAAACAAAGCACAATTACAGGCTTAACAATAAGAGTTATGGTCCAACAAATGAGTAGTACTGGGTGACATGGTATGCAATCTACAGAATTTCCAATAGTCACTTTCACAATCCAAACAAGTCAGTGAGTCAACAATATGCAGACCACCAAGCGAGCGAGACATGAGAAAGGAGTTGAGAGGAAGCACAGAGGCCTCAGTTTATACGATAATTTCAACTGCAGCTTTATCATAGCTGATTTGGAATACAAACAAAGTAAACATGCTGTGACTGCCTTTCATCCTTTTTCGACTTACTGCTGCATTTTATATGACCTGGTGTGTAAGTCATGACAAATGTAAATGAATGTAAATACAAATTTGACAGTCAAGAAATAACATTATCACAGTTAACCACAGACAGTGGAAGTGTTCACATAAATCATAAACATATGAAATCCTGATTTTACATGTCAACTACCAAAAAACAAACAAACAAACAAAAAAACCCAAAAGCATAGGAAAACCAGTATGACTAAAGAAACATCCATAAGCAGGTCACCAACAAACTTAACACTATGTAAAAATATTGTGTAAGGTGCAATAATTAACTTTTAAAGGGAAAGGAATGGTTTCCATTGAGCATTTCCTTTGTGGTGTTCAGGATGCAGTCAAGGACCCATTCATGCTGATGAAACTCAAGATGTACTGAGTGTAATGGACCGAGCCCACTGTAATGGCCCGATGACTGGCTCTCTTTGTGAGTTTTGCAGCTGCCACTCTGTGTTTGTGTGAAACTGTCTGCTGCAGCTGGTCTGCTTGCATGAAGGCAAATCGGGTTCATGGGGGACTCAGAAAGCCTTGAAAAATAGTTGAAAATAACAATGTGTATAAATAACGCAGACCCTGATCCCAAGCTCCGATCTCCAGGGTTGAAAAACTTGCAGTTTCTCTAATAGCCACTTGAAGCCGAAGTGCTAAAGCTCAGCTTTCAAACAACAGAGTCCAAGTCCAGTCGTAAGTCCAGCTTTTATATACAGTCTATGTGTGATCCTCGACTGAATATTTCTACGCTCAGGAGAGGAGACAGCACCATGCCTCCAGTCTAACAGTGACATTGGCAACAATCAATGAGATTCAAGCTTCCACTGAAGTTTTGTTTACTGTCAGTGAAATAATATTGCCTTTTTTATAGACCGTTGTCTGTCTGTCTCCGTGTGTCACAGCTGAAGCTGAGCTTTAAATAAATGGTGGGGTGCAGACAGGGTTTTTGTGTGTGCTCCTTGACAAAAAACATAATGCATGGAGCAGGGGAAAAAAACAAAACAACAAAAAGCTGCAATCAAAACTGCATGATTTGAATCATTAGTAGTCCTAACTGAATCTTTAAGAACATACATTCATTTCCTTGTGATTTGAGCACATATATTCTCATCTGCAAAAATTATTACACCTTTGTTGTAGTTTCCTTCAAGTCTCAAGTCTTCCACCAGAGAATAAACATGTGCTGCATGAGTCCTTTAGTGGTAGGTGCTGACAGTCAGAAATGAGCAGTGTGACAAGTTCACCTCATTATAAGCTCACCTCTCATTGCTTACTTACTGACAGATTTGACTTGGAACAGTTGATGCAAAACGAGATGATACTGTCAAAACAATGTCTTCTCTGCAGTAGCGAGGCTCAGTCATTATCTCTTAGCAGTTCCAACTGTCTTAGTCTCAGTTGTTACTGTTGTTTACTTTTCAATATAGCCATTGGTGATAAGACTACAGTTTTCCCAGGTGAGCTGTTAATGTCCAGGTTACTTTTCTTCCACAAACGTTTGAAGAGGTTTTTTTCCCTCCAATAAAGCACACTTTTATGTGTGACAAATTTTCAGATTTTTTTTTTTTTTTTTTTTTTAGTAGTGTCTCTATTA
>JAMQGT020002638.1:0-65764 GCA_024447675.2 Pterophyllum scalare
CATCCATTCTTAATCCAGAGGCTTTTAATATGATGTGGGCCCACCCTTTGCAGCTATAACAGCTTCAGCTCTTCTAGGAAGTCTTTCCACAGGTTTAGAAGTGTTTATGGGAATTTCTGACCATTCTTCCAGAAGCTCATCTGTGAGGCCAGACACTGATGTTGGAGAGAAGGCCTGGCTCACAGTCTCCGCTCTAATCCATCCCAAAGGTGTTCTATCAGGCTGAGGTCAGGACAGGCCAGTCAAGTTCTTCCACACCAATCTGGCTCATCCATGTCTTTATGGAGCTGCTTTGTGCACGGGTGTGCAGTCATGTTGGAACAGGAAGGGGCCATCCCCAAACTGTTCCTGCAAAGTTGGGAACATCAAATTGTCCCAAATGTCTTGGTATGCTGAAGCATTCAGAGTTCCTTTCACTGGAACTAAGGGGCCGAGCCCAACTCCTGAAAAACACCCCCACACCATAACCCCCCCTCCACCAAACTTTACACTTGGCACAATGCAGTCAGACAGGTACCGTTCCCCTGGCAACCACCTAACCCAGACTCCTCCATCAGATTGGCAGATGGAGAAGTGTGATTCATCCCTCCAGAGAACACGTCTCCACTGCTCTAGAGTCCAGTGGCGGCGTGCTTTACACCACTGCATCCGACTCTTTGCATTGACCTTGGTGATGTAAGGTTTGGATGCATCTGCCATGGAAACCCATCCCATGAAGCTCTCTACACACTGTTCTTGAGCTGATCTGAAGGCCACATGAAGGTTGGAGGTCTGTAGGGATTGACTCTGCAGAAAGCTGGTGACCTCTGTGCACTATGACCCTCAGCATCTTCTGACCCCACTCTGTGATTTTACGTGGCCTACCACTACATGGCTGAGTTGCTGTCGTTCCCAGTCGCTTCCACTTTGTTGTAATCCCACTAACAGCTGAATGTGGAATATTTAGCAGTGAGGAAATACGAGGACTGGACTTGTTGCACAGGTATCATCCTATCACGGTACCACGCTGGAATTCACTGAGCTCCTGAGAGCGACCCATTCTTTCACTGATGTTTGTAGAAGCAGTCTGCATGCTGAGGTGATGGTTTATACACCTGTGGAAGGGACTGGAACACCTGAACTCAGTGATCTGGATGAGTGGGTGAAGACTTTTGACAAAGTATGCAAAGACATTGCAGCAGGAATGCAACGACACACTCCCTTGGCTCGTCTATCAGCCAGGTGTCAAAGAGACATTCAAGGACATTAATTACTCTACATTTAGATGCACACATGCAGCTTTTTCCAGTACTGATAGGATACAGATACCTTGGTTTGGGTATCTGCCAATTCCACGAACTTGTTCAGGGCCACTCTTAAATTATTAAGCCGTAATCCTCACTGTGAGGAAGAAACTTTGAATCACTCTTTCATGTGTAAGACAAGATCAGGCTGCACTGAAATGTTGCTTTCTAAAGAACATAAATTTATTAGTCTAGTATTTATTAGTAAAATAATAAAAGACAACAGGACCAAGATAAACCGAAAAAGCAGTCAGTTTTTATTCTCATTTATTTGCTTTCATCTCATTTCAGCTTGGTGTGAGAGTATTTACTTTATACTGCTGTTTTTTACACTCATCTTTGTTTCTCCTTTCCTTGCTTAGACTTAGACTTCATTGTCATTCACTGTACACGTGTACACAGAACAAAATTTCATTGCATTAGACTCGCACAAAAAAGTTGATACACAATTTATAAAAATATATCAAATTATATACCAGCACAGATTAAGAAAAATGTTTGTTTTTTTTACAGAATATGATAGATGGCATTACCAGATTAAATAAATAAGTAAAAAGTATATAAATATTTAAAAGTGTAAAGATGTAGCAGTGGGGATATTAAATATTAAATTAAATATTAAATAAATGCATATACTATAGATACATAAATGTGCATCTGCATATATATATATATATATATATATATATATATATATATATATAAAAATATAAAAACATACACTCCTCAAAAACCAGGAAACAGGCCAGTACAGGAGACGTGGAGGAGGCCGTAGACTGTGAGCCAGGCCTTCTCTCCAACATCAGTGTCTGACCTCACAGATGAGCTTCTGGAAGAATGGTCAGAAATTCCCATAAACACTTCTAAACCTGTGGAAAGAAAGCAGGTTCACACTGAGCACATGTGACAGACGTGACAGAGTCTGGAGACGCCGTGGAGAGCGATCTGCTGCCTGCAACATCCTTCAGCATGACCGGTTTGGCAGTGGGTCAGTAATGGTGTGGGGTGGCATTTCTTTGGAGGGCCGCACAGCCCTCCATGTGCTCGCCAGAGGTAGCATGACTGCCATTAGGTACCGAGATGAGATCCTCAGACCCCTTGTGAGACCATATGCTGGTGCGGTTGGCCCTGGGTTCCTCCTAATGCAGGACAATGCTAGACCTCATGTGGCTGGAGTGTGTCAGCAGTTCCTGCAAGATGAAGGCATTGAAGCTATGGACTGGCCCGCCCGTTCCTCAGACCTGAATCCGATTGAGCGCATCTGGGACTAAGTCTCGCTCCATGTGTGTGTGTGTGTACACACACACACACATATATATATATACACACACACACATATATATTCTCATATACATTGCTCTCACTGAGTGCACCTCCTCACACACACTGTGAAGCTGATGAGACGGGTGAAGTTATATAATATTAATAGAGCTGACAGTAGCTTATGTTACTGTAAGTGCAATAAAAGCTTCCCAATAAAACATAAGAAGAGTGAGAAGCAAATGAAAGAGACGCTGACGGGGTTAGCATGTTGTTGTTGAAGATGTTCAGCTGTCAGCTCCATTGACCACAGTTCGCAGTAAAATGTTATCGCAAACACACAAAGAAAAGCAGTGATGCTATGATGCTAGTGCACTTCTGCCGACGGCTGGCACAGTGAACACAGAACAACAGAGCTTAAGTGATTAGCTCATCCTCAGAGATCTGCCCATTTTCACCAGTCAGAACGTACATCCCTAGTCAGCATATGTGAAAGTATTCCCAGTGAACTATGAGCTCAGGCTTCAGACTGCTTTTAATGCTTGATTTAGCGTTTTCAGCTCTTGGCTCTGTATGATGTCAGTGAGAGGATATCCCTAATAAAACAGCTCTGGCTGTGAGCATAGAAACTCCTCCCACCTGCTGTTCTAGCTTCCTGTAGCCAATCAGAAGACAGGTGGCTTAAAGGGAGAGGAACTTGTTTCAGAGGATGAACTGAGATAAATAAGGATTATTGTGTACCTTGAATCATGCAGTTACACCACTGGAGTCCATGAAGAAAAATATGAAGTTTAAAAAAAGCTAAAAGGAGCGTTCACATTGAAGCAATGTCAGGATGAGCTGGAAGAACATAGAAATTCCCAACCTTCACGCCATACACGCATAAACAAAGCTGAAACTAACAAGCTACTGGACGTGTGATTAGTTATCGACTTCCCCCAGCACGACTCAGCTCATCCAAATACATCTGGTAGAGTCAGTCAAACAGCATTAGCTGTAGCATTAGCCACACAGCTTTTGCAATGTACCACCTGATCTGAGCTTCGCTCGGCCTGATTAATTGAATGATATGTAGTTGTGGTATGAATTTAGCTGGCTCGCCTCATTAAATCAATGTTTTGGAAGAGGTTGGAGTTGCTTTAACTCAAGTGAACTGTGCAGAGTTCAGCAGGTACATTTTACCCCCCCTGGAGCAACCAGGACAATTTCCAGGAAGTCCGTTTGTTCTGCGAGTGTTTCTGCAAAGCTGCAGTCCAGCATAACTCATCTTTGTGTTTGTGATTCTTAGGCAAGGAGCGCCGAGATCCCCGAGCTGAGGACTGAGCCCCTCATGCGCTCATGCAGCAGCAGCACAGCCAGCATGAAGGTCAAGAATGTCAAGAAGTGAGTGGACACACACACACACAGACACACACACTCACTCCTTTCAGCTTTCTCCTCTCTGTGCATCTCTAGTTCTCCTCCTAACTGGCTGTTTATTGCCAGTTTATCGAGTCTATTTCTGTGCCTTCCTTCTCCTCTCACTGCCTCTGTTTACATTGCCCTCTGCCTTTTCTACTACTCATACACACTCCAAGGTGTTACCATGTCAGGAGAATGAAGCGCTAACTAAACTGTGTTGGTTGCATTCGCAGACTTTGCTTCACCAAGGGCCACTTCCCAAAACTGGCAGAGTGCGCTCATTTCCACTACGAGAATGTGGACTTTGGCACAATTCAGGTACAGTCTTTTCTCTTGAATTTGTTAATGCGATACATAAATCTGTTATGATGAAGACTCAAAGCTGGGGCAGCATGTGTGGATCATGGTTTTCAAGCCTTTAGTTGGGACTCTCTGTTTACAATTACAGCCCCGTGAATGTCAGTCAGGATACAGATGAACCTTTGAACTGTTTTTTCAAAAACACATGATCTCACTGGATGTTCTCCTGCAGCGCTGGCAAAGAAAGGGGCTGATGATGTTTGTGAAAACAGAAAGAAGCATGACTCACCCCTTTTTCCAGTTGACGTCAAGCAGAATTCTTTGTGCCGTTGATATGATGGAGATGGTGATGAGTATTTGCTGGCTCCTTGAGCGCCTTGCCTTTACTGACCTTACTGGGTTTAGAGTTGCAAGCTGATTTTTATTTATGTTTTTATTTCTTTGACATTTTTCTCACCTTGGTGCTATCATAGCCATACCTCGCTTTGCTGGCAGTTGTTTTGACATTTTTAAAAGTCCCCCCTTGAATGATTTCTCTCAGGTTTTGAATATCCGAACTTCTTCTTTTTATCCCGCCCCCACCCCTGTCTGAAGTTAGATATTTGAATTGTTTATTCCAGTTTCTGTTTTGAAAGGATCTTTAATTAGTGGTAAAGCTGAAGGAAAAAATGAATGCCTGAGTAACTTACTGAAAAGCCCTTCTCCCTGGAGTACAGGTATGTCTAATATTTCATTTGATTAAAGCCTTGAAAACAGTCAGGAGGAATGGTGTTGCAGTATGTAAGTAATATTTTGCAAACACAACTATTAGTGGAACATTTAAAAGGATCCGGGAGTTAAAGCTGTCAACATTTTTCCGTGGGAATGAGGCAGAAAGCGTGCTTCACAAAGATATGCTGTTTCAAAGGTTTGTAGGAGGATACGATGTGGGAATGGTAGGATCCAGTGTTCTTGGTGTTACTGAGAAATTAGAGAGAGGACATTAACATTTCTGCTGCTTCAATTTTGACTTTTTTTTTTTTTACACAAAATTGTGAGTCCCTCGGTTTCCTGGAAGTGCAGTGCTAACTCCCTGGAGTGCGTCTGAAAGTGACACACAACTGATTTTTGTATTTCCAGCTCTGGTGAGTGTAACGATGAAATGGTGACTGGCTCGATGCGCTGTCTGAAACATAATAGGAAAAGAGAGGATGCTCTTTCATTGCTTCGACCGTCAGGGTGAGAGGGTTGGTTTGACAAAAGGTTCCAGTCATCGCGGAGACTGTATTGAGAGCTCATGGTTACCCAGCCATCTTTGTCATTATTCAAAGAAACCAATAGGGGTCAGCAGTCAGCTAACTTTATTGCAGTGCTGTTGAGAAGGCAGAGCAAGAGTTTGCTTCACATGCAGGTCATTTTTTGGTCTAACTCAGGTTACACTGTGGACCCCACCCGTCCACTCACTGTATGCATCTCAAGCTATTCTGAATCATCTCCAGCCAGTTGATTGGTTCTCCTTTTGTTTTCCCAGCTGATGCTTGCACAAAGCAGTATGCCTGCCTCGGCCTCTATGGTTTTCATATGCCTTCAGGTAGCCCTGTCTCTGTGTGTTGCCTCCTGTATGGTTTAGTATTCAGTGCGGCTCCCGTCTCCTCTGCTGAGCCACAGAAACTCATGTCTTCTGTGTTTGCTGAGGGATTAATTATTGGCTATTTGTTCCCCATGTCACTCAGTAAATTATGTCTAATCTTGCCTCAACCAAACATGTTTGCTTGTTTAATGAATTGGTCACAACTGCATTCTGTTTATTTGTTCCCTAATGATTCTCACATGGCATAAATAGTAGAGCTTTTTTGATAAGTGAGAATGTTTCTGCCCAGAAGATCTCAGATTCGGACAGTGAATAGTGCAGATATTCACTGAAAATTATCTTTGATATTTTCTTATATGTCTATACCACTAGGTTAAAAAAAATAAAAAACAGTCATGCACATGGACCAAGTCCAGTGAGGTTTTTTGTTTCCTCTGCTGGACCGAGGCCGGGTGAGGACTTAGGTTCAGCTTTGGCATTGGGCCTTCTGCTACAACACTTTTTATTTCACTTCCATAATGAAATTCTTTGCCAGGGGAGAATATGAGTCAGACAAGGTTTTGTTGTGGAAACATAAGAATGGCAGTCACAGAAGGCCTGAGAGCACCACTTACGTGGCATTTCTTTTCTTATGGTTCTGGTGTTTTAGATGGAACATCTGACTGACAGCCCGTCAGCCTTTCATCAGCAAAGATGAAAGTTTTTGTTCAGCCTTTCAGTCACAGCTTAAAATGTAAAGTTGTTTTTCTAAGCCTTTTATATCTGCTCAGTGGTTCGGAGAGCGGTCGGTTCATTACTATTTAATGTCTTCTTTCTGTGCTCTTTCTGTTGATCCACCATTAGCTTATTGGCTTTGTTTTGACCCAACAGAACCTCATTACTGTTCACGTCTGGGGTTTTCAGCTGTGCATGCAGCCAGTGTGCTGCTAATGAACCGCTGCTCTGATGTAATCGTTAAGAGACTGTCACACATCACCTGAACGCTGACTACTATTGGGGCATGTAGGTTGCCTAACTGTTGGATTGAGGTTTGGTTCCTCTAGAGTGTTAATTGACAAGACTTAAATGGAGTGAATGCAGTTATTTCCTCCTCTTACTGAAACTCAAGTATAATATACCTGTGTCTGGATACCTGCAGTACATAACACAGCTCAGCAGCACATGCTGCCAAATCTAGCAGGAGGTCAACTCCCAGTGGGGCCACCTCATTGCCTTTGCAGACATGTTACTTCCCTAAGCTTATACAAATGACATGTGCTGAGTAGTGTATGCACTCTTGGTCTGAGCACAGCCGATGTTTTTAGACAGTCAAAATGACGTGAGTTTTACAGTTTAATCAATTCAGACTGTAAAAAAATGAAAACATTGTCATGCCTTGCTTTGGTCTTCAGAGGGTTTCTTTGCAAAGGGTATTAACAACTTATGAATTGCTGTGAAATTTGGTCCAGACATTATTTTCCCCAGAGGATGAGTCGTATCTGGTAAATGTCAGCATGTCATCAGACGAAACAGAAAAGCCTGACAGTGGTTCTGGCATGGCTGTAACTTAGAAGAAAAATAACCTTCTATCTCACTGGACCTCAATAGCACTTTCAAAATAAACTGATGTCAACTTTTTGCTTATTTAATTGCTTTGGCATTAGAGATACCATTGCCTTAAACTACAGTTTCTTTAAAAAAAAAGAGCGTTTTAGACCATATGAAAATGATCTAATGACAACAGCTTAACTGGCCTTTCATTTCATTCTGCACTGTTACAAATCTGAATAGAGTTGCTCCAAAAATAATTTAATGACTTGATGACAGCACAGTGACATCAGACACAATTACACAATCAGGATCCCTGGAAACTGTAAAAAGTTCATCTTGGTTAATGTTGGAGACAAGCTACTATTATAATTTTTTGCATTTCTAAAAGTCTCAGATACAGTGGTACAATATAGAAAGTTGGTACTGACAGCTGACACTTAAATGCTATGAACAATATATTTAGGCTATTCTAGAAATATCTACATTTATGTACAAACAGAGGACAATTGTAATATTTCTCTGAAAATAATCTGGAGGTAATGTGTTGATTGTTATTGGACTAGAAAGAGAGAGCATATTTAGAATCTAGAATAGAATTTAAAATCCTTCTCCTCACATACAAGGTCTTGAATTAATCAGGCCCCATCATATCTCAAAGACCTCATAGTACCGTATCACCCCAATAGAGCACTTCGTTCTCAGCCTGCTGGCTTACTTGTGGTTCCTAGGATACTTAAAAGTAGAATGGGAGGCAGAGCCTTCAGCTTTCAGGCCCCTCTTCTGTGGAACCAGCTCCCAGCTTGGATTCAGGAGACAGACACCCTCTCTATTTTCAAAATTAGGCTTAAAACTTTCCTTTATGATCAAGCTTATAGTTAGGGCTGGATCAGGTGACCCTGAACCACCCCTTGGTCCCATGATGCACTGAGCATTTCTTCTTCACTCACCTCTTTTCACTCTATTTACACACCACTCTGCATTTAATCTTTATTAATCTCTGGCCCCCTTCAACAGTCTGTCTTTCGTCCTGTCTCCCTCCCCTCACTCCCAACCAGTTGCTGCCCCTCCCTGAGCCTGGTTCTGCCGCACATTTCTTCCTGTTGAATGGGAGTTTTCCTTCCCACCGTCGCCAAATTCTTAATCATAGGGAGTTTGTTCTTTTTATTGTTGGGGTTTTCTCTCTATTATTGTATGGTGTTTACAGGGCTTTCAGATTATGCCGGCGCATTTTCCGCGTACTCCACCACTCTGCACCATCTACTTTTTAATTTTCCTAAAAAAAAAACATTTTTGCGCCATCAGCCGTCTCCATTTCCAGGACGCATGTGGCAATGTTTACATTCTTTCAATCTGAGCCATTTGATTGGTTCACGACTGCCATGTGACTATTCATATTGTTTGCTGCTGTCATGGCTTCTCATTCATGTAAGAGAAATAAGAGAATACAGCAGCTGTCACAAGTGGCCGCCAGGCATGGGGACCAGATGATTGGGCTTAAGAAATGGTTCAAGCTCACGTCCGAGGTTGAAAGTAAGTAATCTAGGTAAACATGAACAATGTCAGGAACAGAGTTCTAATGATCAGAGGAGAGAGAGGTCGCCGGCCTCGTGGAATGATCGTCTGCATGATTTGATGATGAATTTCAGAGCCCACCGTGCTGTTCATTCAGGGGCAAGTTTGACGATAAAATAATAATAATAATAAGCTTCTGTACTTTTGAAGATTAACTTTCAAAATTATTTTAAATTAAACCATAACATTGTTGAGATGCATTGCATATAAGCATTGTCAGTACTGACTACTTTCTCTCGCTAACGAGTAATCTAACGCGTTACTATTTGCAGTCCAGTAATTAGATTAAAGTTATTTATCCAGGTGACTGTGCGTTACTTTTTTGCCCTTTTTCTCAGTAAAAATATATATTTTTGCTTTTTTCTTGCGTCTCGGGGAGTGATGACTGGCCGATGCGACAGTTGTGTCCCGTTTTCATCATGAGGACAGTAATAGCACACAGACACACAAATGTAAACAATGGAGGAAGGAGAGAGATGCACGTTTTCTAGCTGAGATACAGGCACTATTGTGAGTCTGTGTCAGCTAAAGATGACAGCATCAAGGTTAGTTATGCACTCTGTGCTGGGACAAAGTGCTATCTAGCTTCAACCCCCCCGCCCCCGCCCCGAAGCAACTGTTGTTGTTGTTTGTATGTATGTATGTATGTATGTATGTATGTATATGTGTAGCCACAGATGTCGCAGAACAAAGTTACATAAAGAACATATTGGAATCATGGGGCCTATCCCAGCTGTCATAGGCTGAGAGGTGTGGTACATCCTGCACAGGTTGCCAGTCTGTCGCTTTCAGCTGGATTATACTAAATGTGAATATTTTATTTCCTCACTTGGAGAAACAAAAAGGCGGGCATTGTTTGCATGCCAGCATCCTAGCACACATGTTGTGAGGGCTTGGAGAGCGTCTGTGACCACTACGGGGCCAGAAGTGCAGCTGTCATCTAGTTAAGATGGAGTTCATATATCAGGATTTCCTCTCATTTAGCACACATTTAGAGTCTCTGATTCTTTTCTCTCCGTGCCCTCAGAAATGCAGACTGTTTATTACATTATGACTTTAATTTTTACAACCCTGTCCATCAAAATAATGAACACCAAGAAACTCTAATGTGAATCTTGTCTATCCTGTATTATAAAGTTTACTAAATAATGATAGTTTTAAACCTCTTGTATTTTTGTATAAACCTTAGTCAATAAAATATTCTCATTCTGAATAGTCATTTATTGCCTCACACATCCCTAATGAACTATTGTTTGACTGTTTTTATATTTATATTCTTAATCACAACAACAACTATTACTACTACTACTAAATAGTAATAATAATTAGGAATACATCTGTGACTTTAGCATCCTGTGGCTGCAAGCATGCATGAATTCGATTTGGCAGTTGGATGTTATGGAGGAACCAGAAGCGGGAATGATGGCTCTGAGGAGGACTGGCTCTTGTTTCTCTCTGCAGCTCTCATTAGGATGAGCAAGCCTCCTTTTCTTTTACTTGAACTAGCTTCAGGCAGATCTTATGCAGACTGCACATCAAAGTGAGTGGTCTGGAAAAAAAATGCTGTTTAGGTCATCGTGCTATGGGTGGCCATGGAAATTTGTATTGATTTTGGCACAGTATTGTTGGTGCACTCTTAAGAATCTATTAAATGTCAAAACTTAGAAACCTATTAAATTGAATGTAGAGAGGGTAGATGAATTGGTATTGATTAACCTTGGCTAACACTTTAAATCCTTTGTGCACTGGCTAAAAACACTCCTGAGAGAATGGATTGGTCCCTGCTGATCTTTGTGCCATCCAGTGCTGCTGTACATACTGTCCTCCACTCGCTCCGAAGCTAGTGCTTGAGGCTGGAATCTGGAGTATGCAGAGACCTTAGCCACCTAAATTCACTGTTTATGTAATCCATTCAGACAATATCTAAAACAAGCTCTGGGTTAAACTCAATCATAGTTTTTGTAACACAGCTGGATGTGGATGAAAAGGGCAGATTTAAATACTAGCAAATAAATACATGGGGTGTGAAAAGCAGTTAATTGTTAATTATTATTAATCTCTGGTTCTCCTGGAGGTTTCTTCCTGTTAAAAGGGAGTTTTTCTTTCCCACTGTTGCCAAGTTCTTGCTCATAGGGGGCTGTTTTGACTGTAATTATTTTAGGGTTTTTACCTTACCTTGACTCTTTGTTGTGATTTGGCACTATACAAAAAAAATTGAATTGAATTGAAAAGAGTGGGGTGGAGAACTGCTCAGTGCATCATGGGAGTTCCCCAGCAGCCTAGGCCTATTGAAGCATAACTAAGGGAGAGTTTGAGGTCACCTGATCCAGTACCTGCACCAAGAAAAAGAGCTCCGCCTCCCCAGTGCTTTGTTAAATTCTTTTTAATGTGTAGACAATGACAGCTGTCAGGTTAGTAAAATATGATCAGCTTTAATGCCCAAAAAAGTTTTAACTCCGTCATCTGTCCATGAGCCTGATGCCTAAACCTAACTGACAGAATGTGTACCACAGACTCTTCTTCTTTTGGCTGCTCCCTTTCAGGGGTCGCCACAGCAGATCATCTGCCTCCAACTCGCCCTATCCCAGCATCCTCCTCCGTCACACCAACCCTCTGCATGTCCTCCTTTCAGTTCCTCTGTTAACCAAAATAAGTCTTACTCATGCAGTACCACAGTTCCTCTCTTGGCACCAAATCATATGTTTTCTCTAGAACCTTCTCTGAGGTCTTCCCCTTTCCCTCCTGCCTGGCAGCTCCATATTCAGCATCTTTTGTTCAGTGTGTCCACTCTTTCTTCTCTGCACATGCCCAAACCATCTCAGCCTTGCCTCTCTAACTTTGCTGCGTTGTGATGTACTCATTTCTAATCCTCTCTACTGTGATCACTCTCAACGAAACAATCTTAGTATCTTCAACTCTGCCACCTTCAGCTTGGACTCCTGTCTTTTTGTCAGTGGCACTGTCTCCAAGCCACACATAACAGGTTTTCCTGATGTCTTGTAAGCCTTCCCTTTCACTCTTGCTGCTCTCCTTCTGTGACAAATCACCCGACACTCATTTCCGCCAGTTCCACCCTGCCTGCACTCTCTCCAGCACTGCACCGTCTGGTGCTTTGAATGGTTCACCCCAGGCATTTAAACTCATCTGCCCTCACTACCTCTGCTCCTGGTATTTTCATGTATTCTGTCTCGCTTCTCCTGACTTTGATTCCTTTTCTCTCCAGAGCATACCTCCACCTCTCCAGGCTGTCTTCCACTTGCTCCCTACTCTCACTACAGATCACAGTATCATCATAGTCAACACCATGGTTCATGTAGACTCCTGTCTGAGCTCATCTGTCAAACAGTCCATCGCCATTGAAAACAAAACGGGACTCAGAGCTGATCCCTGTGGTAATCCCACCCCCACCTCGAACCCATCTGTCAGTCCTACCTGCTCTCCTCAAACGTGTGTGCTGCACCACCTTCACATACTTCTCTGCCACTCCTGACTTCCTCATGCAGTATCACAGCCCCTCTCTCTGCATCGGATCTGTAGTGCTCTCTCTCATCAACAGTGTGTAAAAGATAAGTGTAGCTTCTGAAAACTGAAACCAATTCAGAAACTCCTTAAACCTGTAGCAGGGGCAACTCTTATAGGAAAGTAGTCTTTGTAGCATCCAGTGTGAGAAAATGATGACTGTTCCATTGACATATGACCTCAGGACACACTTTCCTGATGAGATTATGGACTCAGATCCTAGTTTCAAGTCTTGTTTCATATAACATGGTGTTCATTTTGTAAATTGTGGTTCCATGTATAGGGGTAAAAAGGATACAGCAGGATGCAGTTTAGGATGAGCCTACTTTGTGTATGACATCATTCAGTGGCCTCATCAGCCACTGAATGATGTCTCCATTTATTGTTTATATACAGAGTATGACGTGAGCCTCGGTCCATATGATGGTTGCATGCTTTGTAGGCAAGTATTGGCCATCCACCCTGACCACGCCTGAAAACACTGATGAGGTTCCATGTTTTCACAAATTACAAAGTGTTTGGTTCGAGCGTGGTTTGGTTAAAACATGGTCGTAGAGCTTGTTCATTTTTGATTGATTGTTGGAATGGCTCTGACCCTCTTCCCTGTGACCTGGCACACTGACACAACATGTTGTCTTGTGTAACTGCATGTGCTGCTCTCCCACAGTCTGTGCCCTCCTTGATGCCTCTGTTTAATTGCCCCAGTGTCTCTGTTCCCTTTAGCCTCTCCCAGCCGTGCAGGTCAGTGGCTACATGGCACAGTCTGCAGCCAGAGACCAGCAAAACAACTTCATTGACTTCATCGCTGCTGTCCCACTGTGCTTGCCAACCAGCCAGTCAACGCTGCTCCTCCATATGGTTTACAGCCTAGTATTTTGCCCTGCCTTGTGTAACACTGGCCACACTGAGGATCAAGCCTTTGCACATTTTACTATTAATGGACGGTTGAAAGCTACACAAGCTGGTCCTTTCCAAAAACGATGTTAGTGTTGTTGACCAGAAAAATCCCGACATTTTTCTGAAGGACCCACACGTTGTTGTGTCTGTACGAGCGTTTAACAGTAGGGCTCATTTCAGCAATCCATTCAAATTTGGCTTACATCCACCAAGGTCATCAAGGTTAATGCAGTGGTCCAAAATGGGCAAAAAGCCCTATGATTCTTTCAAATGTGGTGTGTGTGTGTGTCAACATACTGTAAATGTCACATTTGACCTCTGACCTCACTTTTACATTTCACATCTGTCTTTCTTTCAAGTTGACCCCAAAATGTGTTTTATCGCTAAAGAAAGGATTGTCAGGAGAAAGTGACAGAGCTGCCTGGTTAGTTAGAAATATACCGCAGTGAAATATTAGATAATAAGCTCAAGTTGTTCATGTTCACTTATTATACCCACTCCTACACAGTGTTTTGTGTAATCAAACATCTGTCATGCTGCCCTTATCTGATTTTTACTGCACTACAAATTTCTTAATGTATGTTTAAAAAGAACAAAGAAAACACAGTTATTTCCTTACGTATTGCCCAGAGGGTAAGCCTCCCTGGCAGATGTTCGTGCTCTCTGAGTGCTTCTTGTTTTCTTCTGCCTTGACTCGTTATCTTGGTGTAGGATGAGCTCCTTATCAACCAATGTCTTTGCCCCTGTTTCAGCATTTTTCTCTCAGCAGTACAGTTTCCTCCCAGAGATGCATTAGAGGGAGGAGTAGTGCGATTACTTCAGCACTGCCTTTGTAAGTCATCATAAGTTGGAACAGCTTTAGGAACTGTTTAGATTAAATTTAAAGGTATAATTTAGTTTTGTTGCTGCAAGCTTTTCTGTTTAATTGAGCAGTTTACCTTTTTCCTTAGTACCACTATACTGTTACAGTTGTCTACTTTAACTGCTTTTTCATTAATATTGAGAAAATGGGGGTCCTAAACCCAGTGACTGGTATTGTGAAATGTGTGAGGCTTACCTAGCTTTATGCATCATAAACGTGATATCCACCTTTCACTTCCACACAGTTCTTTTCTTTCTTCTTGAATTAGTCAGAGCCACACGACCTTCAATATCGAAGCTTCTCCCCTCAAATAAATAAAAAGGAGAAAGAGACAGTAGTTAAATAGAAACCAAAGTTTATCAATTTATTAACGAAATAAAGCAAAAACTATCATTAACTTTGAGGTGAGTTGGTGTGTGTGCAGGTGGATGAGGGACTGAATGTAAAGTGTGGTGTAGTGTAAAAGCAGAAATAACCAGGCCAAAGCCAGCCAAACAAATACCATGGTCTGGGTGAACGGAGGGAGGGCAAAAGCTGAGACGGCCGGTTTTTAAAGGCCCCAGGGAGATTGGCCAGGTGCTCTCAGTTGCACTAATTAACCGTGCCTACCAGGAACCTGGAAGACGACACAGAGGGAGAAGCAGAGGAAAACACAGCCGTGAAGGAGCGCCCCCTCTCTCATGCCGACGGTGGTTCATGCAGTTATGGGGAGTGTGATTTCTGCGCGCCGGTGAATGAAATAACAGGCTGCGTATGCACGCGATGAAGCCTGACATCCCTCTCGGGGCTTTTGGCCACCTCACTGTGTGTACAGCTGATTTGTCTCTTCTACCTTCAGACTGCGTATGACAGGAGCTGTCCTAGAGGAAGGGTGATGGGGAGCATACATTCACCTTTCTATCATCTGCTTTATTATCACAAAATATATTACTCCAGCCCCCCCACCCCTTATAAAGCACAATGAGAGATGCATAGAGATGAACTCCCTCCCCCAGCGCAAACCAGTCCATCAGCTGCAGTTCCACACCAAAGCGCACAGCCAGGCAGCCCGTCATTTAAAGGCACAGGACATTTAACAGTAACTTACAGTGTTTCTGATGGTCTTACATCTGCATGATATTTAGGCTCAAACTGTGTGGTTGCCTGGACAAAACAGAACGAGGGCCTTGAGAGAGATGAAGTCAGAGCCTTTATCACATGTTCATTCAGAGGACCGCTCTGCTGCCTGTGAGCTGAGGGTGATGTAATGCTTGGACTCATTCTGCCCTTGTTGGAGAAACAAAAGACCGGCCAGAGCCCCCCACACACAGCCTTCATTTCTCTTTGTCTCGCGGTTGTTATTTGAGCAGCGCATTGCTGTATGTTAGTGAAGGGTCCTTGGAGTCTAGATGTTGAAGACGGTGAAAGTTAAATGGCCTGATACATACTGATGGTGATGCACATATCTAATATTCTGATGTTGATGTACTGGTAAAGCATTATTGGTTATTGCTCCTGCTGCTGTATTTAGATAGAGACATTGATAAATTGCATCTGGCAGGCTGGGTGAGGTGAGCGCACTCAAATTTAAAGTAGTATACAGTTTTTTGAGTAAGAAGGGCTGAGGTGAAATCACCTGAAAGTTTCCATAACAATAAATCTAATAAATGCATTAAACAATAATTCTGCTTGATGCCAACCCTTTCTCCTTAACTAGAGCAGGAGCTGTTTTTATGGCTACAGTTTTTAGATGCCCCCTAAATGCATCACCGGCGGGTGATCGGCTAACGTTGGGCCATTGTAGAACTTATCTGTGTTTGGCTGAATATTAGCAGATAGTATAACTCTGTACAGCTGCACATTTGTGTGTTTTTGTATTCACTCACTCAGTCAGTACTGTCAGTACTTGTGACCCACTGACAGTGAAAATCATCTGTACTCATGGATCATGCTGTCACCACCATGCTTTACAGATAATGTGGTTTGCTTCAGGTCATGAGCTGTTCCGAGCCTTCTACTGAAATTTTTCTTCTAACTATTTTGGTTCAGGCTTTTAATGGTTTATTCTGTCCAAATGATCTACTAATAATCCATTCATAACACGGGTTTTTCTGAACTTCCTCAAGAAACCTTCAAAGATGTTTTTGGGCAATGCCTGCCGTGGCCTTTGATTCCTGACATTCATGAAGGATACACTCATTGTGGTGAACAGTCTAAGTTTGCTCTTGTGACCTTTATTTGTTTTGATATTACTGGATCATGTGTGTCTGCTCCTGAAGAGTGGTGTTTACTCTGGGTGGATGTTGTGAAGAGTTTTTCTGTACCAAAGAGATGATCCTGTGATCATCCATTACTGCTGTCTTTCATAGGCGCAGGTCTTGTTAAGATGTTGAGCTCATGAGTGCGTTTTCTTTTTTTCTCAGACTGTACAAAAATGGTCATTCGGACACTCCGAACATCCCCACTGTATCTCTGCATTAGTTTTGTTTTTGCAGCCTAACAATGACCTCTTTACTTGAATTGAGAGCGCATGTTGTAGGTTCACTGCAACGAATTAAAGCTGCACTTTAAGATCATTCATCATATGACTTAAATAAAAAAATTACACAAGTATAAATAACAAATTGTGTTCAAGCTCCAAAATTCTGTAAACTGTATAGTCTGTGTGCAAGTTCATCTACACTACAGTAAAAAAAACAAAATTGTATGTTGGGATTTGTTTAGTGAACCCGCTCCATGATCTCATCCCCCAACAGCGACCCCCCGTTTAAATTCCATTGCGCTCCTTGGTGCCGTAGCAGACCCATTTTATAGCTTCGGTAATGATTTTAGATCCAGCTCCTTCACACTTCCTGCTTCAGCTCTGGAGTACTGCAGCAGCAGAGCCCCACAGGCAGCCCTGCTCTCGAACACCACGGTGTGAAAATGGTGCCGTGGCGGACCTGCCATTATTTTACACACTTTTTCAATCGTTATCCTTCCATGTTCTGCAAACTTCCAACCCTACATCTTTAAACATAACACATTAACAAGAAGCTCTGAGTTACTGTTCTGACATGCATTTTAATAGCCAGCAGGGAAGTAGCAGTGAAGAGTGATTTGTTAATAAACTGATTCTGTTTGCGTAGTAGCAGAAGTAGTTTTTTGCTGGTTGGTTAGGGAGACCTTGATCTTATGGTGCAAGAAAAGCAAATCCCTGGATTTTCCTCAGCCAGGTCATCACCCAGCTCCAAGGAAATTTCACAAAATAAGAATTCCAGCGTTTGATTTTAGCAGCTACCGTCATTCCGTGTCTGTGTAGAGCTGAGTTGGACTGACCAGCTCCCTCGCATCCCAGTTTCAGCAGGGAAGGGAGGATGTAGTGAAAACAAAGCGGAGCAATCTGGGTCATCGAGCACGGGTGCTCTGTTTAGATAGATAAAAATGATGTTGGCATTTTATTTTGAGGCATCGTACATATAATTAAAAATATCAAATGCTTGATACAGCTCATACTGTTATTTTTATTAAAACAGGAGGTTGGTGTTTCTGTGGGGCTGTGTGTTTGCCATGTTGGTCTACACTGAAATACCTCAGCATCTGTGCGATGGATTAAACACAAAAAATTTCCTAGACTGCCGTTTCCTCAGAGGTCGCCGTGAGGTTTATATTTGTGGTTCTGTGTTGGAAGTTCATTCATTTTTTTCCATTTTCTTTTCTGAACATATTAGTGACTTTGACTTTCTGCCTGGAGCGGTGATCTAAAGGACATCGTATCTGAAACGTGTTTGATGAAGGAGTTGCAAGCCAGAATGAGACAGATACATGCAAAGCTTCTAAACAGGGCCTGTTAGGCTGATTTCCAACTTCATATTTTTACTTTTGTTACCTTAACTTTGCATGAATAACTGTTCAGAAATAATCCTCATACCGGTCTATGGTGCAGCTCCTCAGTTCATCCACTGCTTTAACTTCTTTCCCTTTAAGAACACCCTCCCTCTAACAAACAGTTTGAACGCCAGGTTGGTGGAGCTTCTGAGCTTACAGCCAGAGCTGTGTCTGACCATATTAAGGATACCCCCAGTCTAATGTCATACAGAGCCGAATCTAGAATAAAAACTGAAACAGATCTCAAACAGATTGCTTGTACACACACTGACCTTATTATTTGAAACTGTGGCCATGTTTAATGTGAGCATCCCTACCACTGTGACCAGTAACTTCTGTACATCTGTCAGGTGTGTGTAGCAGACAATCATTTAGAAACTCAGTAACTTAAAGCACAAAGTGACTTTAATTCTTTAAATCTCTTGAAGTCGACTTTCAGACTCATGTAATCTACTCGTGTGTTACTAATAGCTGTTCATGTTCATTTCGTCAAATCCTGAGATAACGTTGCAGTCCTCAGTGCAGTGGAAGCAATTTCTAGACACTTAAGCGTGACTGAGTTCTTCAGGTTGACCTCAGTGCATGACCTGAATCATCCACAGCCACTGGCTGTGTTTACAAAAACGAACAAACTTGGATCTCTCTGATAACTAACTTCACAGGGCCAGAAAATAAAGTTTGAGATGTTTCCACTGCTGCCTGTTTTCTCCATGGTCAACACAGGAATATGGGAAGTCTTAATGTTCAGACTTTTAGCTGTTTGTGTCAGCAGGTTGGGCTGCAGGGACCTCTCCACATGTACTTCGCATAAATCAGTCCAACCTGTCACTGGCATAGCAGAGCAGAGAGCGAATGAACTGGGTCATCATTGGATTATCATTTGATATTCGTAAGCAGACTTACAGTAGAGAATGAACTGAAGCTGGTCTCCAGCAGCCGGTCAGAGCAGACATCTCAGCTGAGAGAAATGGCTCACAGCTTATGTGGAAATCTGCGTTTTCCCGAAGGCCACTGCTGTCACACTGCCCCATTCCTGCGCTAAAAAGTTGTGCTGTTAGAGACACTATTTGTGAGCACAGAACCGTTTTGGGAATGAAGGTTGAACCAACAAAAGCAAGTAAAATAAATGCATATTTATATGTTTAAGTTGAATTGGGACTGTGTGGATATTTGAACTATGTTGTTTCAGATTTGCGTTGCATGTTTTTCATGCAGCTCTGCACCCTTGTGGCACACACAGGTCCTCCTTTGGCGAGCGGGGCCGTCGTTTTAATCCATCCCATGTGTGGATGGCACATATGAAGTCGCCACAGCTGATCCAGCCTACACTTCTCTGTTTTTTAAGGCAGTTGGCAGCAACCTGAACTGAGAGCAAGCTGTTTAGCAGAGGGTAGGTTAAGGTTATATTTTTGGTGACTCTGTTTCTTGCAAGCCACCACACTCCATGGTTATTTTAGTTATTTGGTTACACGAATAGCTTCCCATTATTTGCTGCATTTGCAAATCCTCACTCACTGACCAGCTCAGTCGAGCATGGTTTTAGGTTTAATGATGGGAAGTCCTGTTAATTGTTTTCTTGGAGGAGCTGAACGTTTCCTCAGTGGATCACTTTCAGTCAGATGCCACTTTGCTTGAGGACAGCACAGATGTGGAAGGAGGGAAAATAGCTCCCTGGCAAGTGCACCCCCCCCCGTCCCCTCCTGCCCTTTCCTTCTCCTCTCATACTTTTTTTCTCCCTCTCTCTCTGTCTTTCCATCCCTGCTCTTTGTCCTGGGAACATACCAACCAGAGAGGGTTAAGAGGAGGAGAGAGGGGGAGGGGTGATCCAGCATGTCAGACAGGGAAGGAGAGAATAGCATGTGGAGCAGGGACACAGAAAGCAGACGGTGACGTTGCCAGAACAGGACCAAAGAACACAGGTTTTTGTTTTGTGTGGGGGGGCAGGGGGGTAATTTAAACCAGGAGGTCTCCATTTATTTTTTCTTGCTGCTAATCAGATTTTCAAAGTTGTGTTGGGTGCCAGCCTCCAGAAAAAGAAGGTTTTAAAAAAAAACAGGATGGGGCATCCCAATGGTGCAATGGGAAAGAGGGCAAAATGGAGGAGATGAAAGGCGTCCCGTTGAGGAATCCTCCAAACCACCTCTCATCCTCTAACACCAGCTGCTGATGATATTGTCGCCCCCTCCTCTCTCTTTCTCTCTCTGGATCCCACACTGGGAGAGCTCACACTGTATGTGAAAGAAAGTGGAGAGCTGACATCTACGTCCCGCCGAGGGGAATTGTGCTCTGTGGCGGCGAAACCAAGCCTGGATGTGCATTCTCACACTTGAGGAGCAGAGCCTGGGGGGGGGCAGGTGTCGGAGTGCTAAGGAGGTGCATGAAGAGAAGGAGAGTGTAGGAAGGAGCGTAAACCAGAGCTGACCTACTGTAAGTATGAGGGGTCTTTCTGCCCTTTCGGTGCTGTCTGTAAGAATGTTATGCTGCTGCAGTTACAGAGCTGTGCTTCCCCGTTGTCCTTGTGTGCCTGCAGGACTCGTGCAAAGAGCTTGTCCAAGAGATTGGTGTGGCACTGCATGCAGAAACCTTTGTTAGAGGGACAGCTGAGTTTAACATGGATCTCTGAGTGGCTGTCTTTGGAAAATGACCAACATCAAAGGAATTCCACAAGCCAGCTTTTACAACCGCGTAAACAAGGAATGTTGAGGCACAGAACATCCTGTGATGTATTTATTTGTTTTAGTGGGACCATGTATAGCACAGTATGAGCACAGTGAAGGTTTTCATGACACTGATCTTCATGCTTCAGCCTTGTTGTTATCTGTGGGTAGGGTTTGAACTTAAACCAGTATATCTGGAATTCTTCAGTATTTCTTTCCTGTGAGAGGCAGTCTGTTCCTGCTCTGTTATTCTGGAGCTGGTGGTTTGTGAAAACCTAGTTTGCCGTGTACTGGCAAGATTACAGCTGCCTTTGTGGTTACAGGGACAATGTGTGCTAGTGCAGCACAGGTTGGATTGAAAGCAAATTATAATGTGGTGTGCTGCGTGCACTGCAGAAAACAGGCCTCCAATGGTAGGTAGCCTGTGTATCAAGCAGGCACACTTTGGCTGAAATGCCAAAACTGTTGTCTTTGTTTTAAAGTCTTCATCACAGCTGAAAGCGTCCCTGCGGGTGCTCACTTCAGAACAACACTTCTGTTATTCAGCTGGAGCCAGCCTGCTGTTCACTTACTTCCTGCCTTGTTGATTCAGTAGATGTCATCTGTATTTTCTAAATACTGTAAACAGAGACGGTCGAGGACTTGGGAAACTTGGCGAGATGTGTCTCTACAAATTATTCTCATAGTTTGAGAAAGTGCCTTTCTGGATGAAAGCAAAATTGGCACTTTATTCATACACCTACACATTCATACTGCAGAAGCTGCAGTGTTGAAGGATTATTACCATTGTTACTTTACAAATCCTTTGAGTCCTGTGGGTAGGAGGCGGTACCTGCATGGATCGGGCTTGCTCTCATTAGATATGGGCTAGGGTTGTTCATATTCATGGGGAACTGTTTGATTAGATTTTTTAAATTGAATATCAGTTGTCTTTTGCTTTGCATGTTTCTCCTGTTTGTAGTCTCACTGTGCCACAGATAGTTTCTGTCCCTCTGGTAGCTAGTAATACCTTTGTTTTCTGTTTACCGAAGGCTGCCAAACTGCATCTAGCTGAATTACTGCTACCTCCTGGTGATAGACGTGTATTGCATGCTACCGTGTGCTGATAAATATAAGTTAAAAAAAAAGATATTTTTAAGAAAATAAATGGTTACAAAAACTTAAAAGACTACTTGAAATTTAAAAGAAAATCCTAACCAACCCTAATGTAGAGATTGTGGAGGCATTGGCCTGTTGGGAAGGCTGTTGCCATTAGGGGGTGCTATACCATGGAGTGCTGGACTTGGTCTGCAGCGTTGTTGAGGTGTTTGGGCGATATCAAAAGTAACATTCCCATGAATGGTAGGACCCGAGGTTTCCCAGCAGAACGATGTATTGTAACAAGATGATCACTGTTCAGGTCATCAGTCAGGTTTTAATGCTGTGGTTGATCAGTGTATATAATGGTTCATCTTGTGTTATCTGATCTATTTACTATTGTGGCCACAAACTCAAAAGATATGTTCTTAGTAGGGCTGCAACTAATGACTTTTTTGATAGTCGATTAGTCATCGGCTATTGAAACAATAATAACTGGATTGTTAAATCACATAAGTATGAAATGGCACTTCTTTAGCCATCAGCTTTTACATTTAGCATAAGGTTTAAAATGTGGTAGTAAACACATGGAAGATGGATACTTCATTCATCCATTTTTTTCCTTTATCGAGGGAAAAATTGTCCCAAACCTACTACACTGTAGTGATGTGTCGTTCGCAGAAGAGCCGGCTCTAAGAGCCGATGCTTGGTAGTGAATCAGAAGAGCCGGCTCCCCAACTTCTCATTAGCTCTGCTCACAAACCTGAGGACAGAGGCAGAACTGATGGGCACATTATGCAGCCAATCACACAGGGGGACATGGGATTATGCCATTATGTTAAAGCAGAGGGGGAGATAGATGTTCCACTGTGCGTGGGTGTAGTCCAGTTACAGACAGCAAGACCGTGGGAGACAGCGGTGCAAAAACACATGAATATGAGTGAATTTAAGGAGACTGAAAATAGCAGAACAGAGTGCCGTCATTGCAAATTTAAAATTACAGTGAGAGCAGGTTCCACCACAAACCTGCACAGACATTAAAAACTGTCCATCCCTTGGTGCAGTTGGAGGAGAGAGGCCAAGCTAGGTCTCCATCTACCAACCCTGGTGAGTCTGGGACCAAACCAGCAACAAGTGTTGCAGCATCCACTGCCCTCCCCTAAACTGCAACTATAACCTGTCCTACTGCAACACAAGCAAAATAATAATAAATATTCATAATAATCATAAAAAAGACTGACGGCAAAAGGGCTTCTCAGCACACAAACCATTAATTTTTTTGCTTATTTAGGCTAAAATATGAGGCTACAAATGATAGCAAGTAAAGAGCCGTCTGGGAGCCGAGGAGCCGGCTCTTTTGGGAGCCGAGCCGAAAGAGCCGGCTCTCTGAAAAGAGCCGAACTTCCCATCACTGGCACACTGTGTTGTTTCACCAGGAGCCGCCCTGACTAAACATGCTGCTGAATGCTATTGCACATGTGTGAAGCTCGCCAGAGATAGACAACAGGAAAACGTCTCACTCCGTTAAAAAAAGAAAAAAAATCATCAGTAATAAAAAATGACTATTAACAACAATTAAATTCGTCATCAACTGTTTTTATTGTCAATTATTGTCGACAGTGTCGACAAATCGTTGCAGCCCTAGTTCTTAGCATAATTTGTTCTGATGTTTTGCTTATAATTTCCAACCCCAAGCTCAGAGTTTATTTCTTCATACAATCTTTTTATTGGCCTTGTTTTGCTATCCATAGATTTTGGCTCCTTAAGCCTCTTTGACATATTAAAGCTCTGCAATTGTTGTGCTATCATTCCTTAGCAGCATCTTCTGTTAGCTGCTGCATGTATATCCGTTCCATAGTGAGAGGCCAGATGTTCTGTTTGGAGTGCATTCTCTTTTCATAACATTCTTCAAACCTTTAACTGTTCTGTAACCAAAAAATCCCATATTCTGTTGTATCCATTCACTTTGTCTGCATGTAAAAGCATTTCACAAACACTACAGAGGTTTTTGTTTGCTGGATGGAGTCCCACAGTTTGCATGACAACTAAATCAAAAAGCTTCACAGTGACTGCACCCTGAAACATTTCCAAAAGAACTTTGGGTGCAGAATATTCAACATCATGTGGAATAATTTATAAACACGCATACACACCACTTGCTTAAGAATAGGGCAGAGTAGTACTTTAATGTCCCTGAGAGGCAATGTGGCTCTTATACTGCAATCGGCAATAACAAATACATACAAGTACAGCAATAAATTGAAATCAACAATAAACACAAGAAAGAACACAATGAAAGAAGCCAAAAACCAGACAAAGTGGCTTTTGTTTAAAAAGCCAATACCTGATGGATTGAATGACCTCATAGCTTTCCTTTTTATTGCTGAGAAACAAACAAAGCCTGACAATAACAGACACATAAAAGTCATGAAGACAAACAGACTACATGGAGCAGTGTTGCAGGGCTGGGTAGGATGAAGAATGACCTCATATATGTTCCTGACACTTCTAAGGAAGTAGAACCACCGTCCTCCATCCTGATGGAAGTAAACTGAACTCCCTGAACTGGCTGCCGTGAGTCCAGTTAATGAGTTTGGTTCATGTGTAGCTCTCACTTGAAGTGTCCAAGAACATTTATATTTGCAGCAGTAAATTCATATTTTTTCCATTAACCTTGTTTTTTGTTTTGGTTTTTTTTTTGTGTCAGATTGGGATCACAGATCCAACAGATCATGAAAAATATCAAGACATTATTTTTAAGAAAGTCACACTTTGATAATGACATTGATAAATAATTTATTAATACTAAAAGCTTTATTAGGTAGCGCAGTCATTGCTTATGTCATGCTAGTGTCCTGCTTCTAAGTCAAAGTCAGCCTGTGGAGCTATGAGTTGGTCCACATGTGCAGTGCAGACCAAAAGGCAGGACATCAGTACCTCCTCTCGCCCTGGCCTGGACTGGTTGAAAATGGTAGCAAGATGGCATTACCTATTTTTGTGTTTCTTACAGTGAGAGCAATTAGTAACACTGTTTATTTTTACATATACAGTGGTACGCAAAGGTTTGGGCACCCCTGATAATTTTCATGATTTTCCTTTATAAATCATTGGTTGATATTTGAGAAGTGAAATGAAGTTTATAGGATTTACAGAAAGTGTGCAATAATTATTTAAGTTAAATTAGGCTGGTGCATAAGTTTGGGCACCCTTGTAGTTTTACTGATTTGAATACCTTTAGCACTAATTATTGGAACACAACATTTATTTTGTAAGCTCATTGACCCTTGACCTCCATACACAGGTGAATCCAATTATGAGAAAGGGTTAAGGTGACCAGTTTCAAGTGTTTCTCCTCTGCATCTTCTCTGAAGAGTGGCAACATGGGAGCCTCAAAACAGCTCTCAGATGAGCTGAAGACAAAGATTGTTGAACATCATGGTTTAGGGGAAGGATCCAAAAAGCTCTCTCAGAGATTTCAGCTGTCAGTTTCCACTGTGAGGAACATAGAGAGGAACTGGAAGACCACAGGTACAGTTCTAGTTAAGGTGGCAGGCCAAGAAAACTCTCAGACAGGCAGAGGGGAAGGATGGTGAGAACAGTCATAGTCAACCCACAGAGCAGCTCCAAAGACCTCCAACATCATCTTGCTGCAGACGGTGTCTCTGTGCATCGTTTAACTATTCAGCGCACTTTGCACAAGGAGAGGCTGTATGGGAGAGTAATGCAGAAGAAGCCTTTTCTGCTCATACGCCACAAACAGAGTCACTGAGGTCTGCTAAAGCACATTTGGACAAGCAGCTTCATTCTGGAATAAGGTGCTGTGGACTGATGAAACTAAAACTGAGTTATTTGGACAGAACAAGGGGCGGTATGCATGGAGGAAAAAGAACACAGCATTCCAAGACAAACACTTGGTACCCACAGTAACGTTTGGTGGTGGTCCCATCATGCTGTGGGGCTGTGTGGCCAGTGCAGGTACTGGGAATCTTGTTAAAGCTGAGGGTCGCATGGATTCCAGTCAATATCTGCAGATTCTTGAGAATCAGTCACAATCCCTGCGGGCTGCAACGACCCGACGTGTGGTTGCATTTCTCGTGAGGTGCATGTTGTGGGGTTCAGATGGGTTTGCGGGTACGGCACAGATTTCCTGCTGAAGCATAAATCACCGCTAAGTATTTGTATAATACAACTGATAATCAAGTACTTGGAAAATTAGCCTTCACTGATTAGGAAGGCAAAATAACCCAAATAAACTGTTTTTTGTTTTGTTTTTTTTGCTACAAAGTTCTCATTTTAAATTATATATCGAGTCCAGCCCTTTCCTTGCAGTGGTGCCTTTTCACCCCCTCCCTGAAATCCCAAACTCACTTATGGTTTAGCTTGTTTCTCACCAAGATGAATGAGAGAGAGATCTATCTAGAAGAAGTAAGTCATAAAGGTAAACTTGTGGAAGGATTCTGAACAGTTGCATGTCAGCTTCCTTTGTCACTGGATGCCCACCCTCTCACTTTTGGTGGTGCGCGGCACTAACTTTATGGCCAAAAACACCCACTAGCCTGGGTCTAACTCACTACAGTCGAACCCCCCCCCCCAATTTTTGCAGCTTAATAATCCATAATGTTTAAGTTGACTGTAATAATGCCTGTTGTGGTTTCTGCCACAATCAGACATCTCTACTTTTTGTGGTTCTAACTCCCAAATGTTAACATGTACACCTAAGGTGGCAAACATTGATTGATTCACTTTCCTGTCATGAAAGACACTGAGCGCTGATGTTAATATTGACATTTTTACTAGATATATAAAAAGCGGTACTGAAAATTCCTCCACATGCCGTCTACCATCATCCTGAATTTTGCAAGGCCAACGCTGAAATAGAGTTGACCATTCAGGACTTGTTTATCTTGTGAATTTTAGATTAAATGACCAATGAGTTAACACAACGTTTAACTTTTAACTGGAAATCTTGTGACTCTGCAGGGCTCCTGTGATTTTGTCCCCAAACCATTCAGTGAGCCATCAGAAAGTTATCCACTCCCAGCAGGTTAGAAGTGTTTCATCATAAGATAAAGTGCATCACTCAGAACAACTTTGCACGTTTTTCCAAAGGTTCAGTTATTTTCTTCAAGTCATACCTGAAAGGCAAGTTTACAGTTAATGGAGTGAAGTTAAAAGTACAATATTTTGCTCTGGTGTGCAGTGGAGGTAAAAAAGTACTGGAAAACTGAAGTACAGCTGTGGTTAAAATGTACTTTTTTCCACTGTTGCAGGCATAGCGGGCTAGCTCTAGGTGCAGAAAACTGAATTATTGTTGACAATAAAGGTGAGGTCATCATTCAAGATGGTGTCAGTATAGTTGAGTTTATGGACTGAAATCATAGCCATCTACAGTAATCAGGAAGATAAGCAGTGCAGTCAGTGAAAGCCTCTTCAGTCTTACAGACTGTAGGAAGGGCCCCGCTCTGATCCTCAGTGTGCTCACGACCGATTTTTACGAATCATCTGTTTGGATGCACCACACTCTGATTACTGAGTCCCGTGGAAGATGACATTTAACTCTAGTTCTTGACCATGAAAAAAATGGCATGTTTGGGATTGTGGTTATGTTCAGGTTCAAGTCAGTTCATGTTTTATTAAAGAATTCTTGGTCTTTTAATCCTTTTGTCAGCTTAACTTTCCTGTTAGACAGCTACAAGCCAGTGAAAACTAAGCCACCATCATCGGCTATAATCATAGAATAATAAACTTTTCAGAATCCATGCTAATCCATGTTCACTTATCGTGGCTTGCACCATATTGTGGATTTTATTTTATTTTTTCAGATCTAATTCTGTCCCACAGAGTTTTCGCTATATTGCAGGATTTTGCAGTACACAGGTATTTCTGTAACTCCCCATAACGAAGAGATCAGTTACACCTGCGCCTTTGGTGGAAATAGAAGTTACGGCCAAGGGTGAAAATGCTGCACCGTCTGATGAAGCGCCTGATGAAGTGGTGCCTTCAGAAGAGCTGTAATGCTTCACAATTAATCATCTTCATTATTCAAGTTGTAGTAAGAGAGTGTGAAAGGTTTATAGGAGTGTGGGAAGGGTTTATAAAGTCTTTAAATATATATACTTTGCTGATTTTCACCTATCGCAGAGGTCTCTGGAACATAACCCCCGCGATATGTGAGGGATCACTGTGTTCTGTCTTAACCTTCATCTATAACCTTGCACTTGCAGCAGCTCTGTGGTGGTTACCAAAAAGTATTTGCAGAAATGTTAAAGATAATCACAGTCAATCTCTTACAGCATGCTTAAAATTGTTTTGATTTAGTAAGTATTGTTAATATTGAATATGCATTAAATCTTTACTCAGTCAGGGGTGACTAAAAGTGTTTGGATAAATGTTTAGGGCCAAAACAGTTTTGCAGAAGGTGATCAGAGGTCTGCTGAAGGGTTTTCTGTTATGACATGGGGCCGTGATGTGATGCTGACTTCTTCATTTATTTTGTATTTTCATTAATGGGTCTTGTTGTTCTTTTCGTCCAATCACTTCACTAGTGAATAGTTCCCTTGCTCTTATTTTGAAAGTTAGGTGGCTGCTAACCAGCTAGCCCCAGCCTTTCCTGTCTTCTGCTTCCCTGCTGGGAGGCTGACCAGCCAGCTGATGGACTCCAACTCGACCAATGTGGATATTTTTCTTTGTTTATTGTTTTGGGGGGTTTTTTGTTTATTGTTTTTGTTGTGTTTGCTTGGGGGTATGTGCAAAAACAAACGCCCCCCGCCCTTTGCTTTTTCTGGCTGTTCCGCCAAGAGAAATGCTTTTAGTTGTGCATGCAGTGCAAAACTGCACAAACAGTTCTTGTTTGCCTAGTGCTGATAGTAAACACCAGGCAGGTAATTAGGTCGTTTGCTGACACGCTAGTTTGTGTCTAGTTTGTGAGAAAGGACAGCTGATCTGTTTAGTCTCTTTACCCCAGTCCTCACCCCCCTTTCATTTACAACTGCATTAAATCAAACTTGCTTTAATGGGAACAAAAACACTTCCATGTGTTTTCCTCCCCTCACTGGCACCATGACATTGTTCACACAGAATCTCTTTAGCAGACCTACAGAACCCATAAATACCGTTACTCTCAGGTTTTGTTTCTGCTGTTGTGAAAGCAGAACATTTGTTTGTGTTAACACACACATGCAGATGCAGCAAATGGACGAGAAGATAAAAATGTTTCATGAGCAGTTGTGAGAGAGGAGGCTGAGATAAAGAGGTCAGCCACTGGACCTGAACTTTTACAATATAGCCATTGTCTTCTAAAGGATGCTACTCTGAGCTGGTCTAACTGCGCACACACACAGTTCAGTCTCACTTTTTGGCATCAGTGAAGACAACAGGCTGTCCATATGAGACAGGTATTCATCTGTTGAACTACAGGAAACCTCTGTAACCTTGTCAACTAACCAGAAATCCAGACCTCCTCTGGCATTGACGTTAGCATAAAGCTGTGCACCGAGAACTTCACTGCATGGCCAAGCAGTTCCTGTTGGTGTAATATGTACACTCTTAGCCCAAATTAGTTGCCTTTATTACAACAACAAGTAGTCAACTGCTTGTGGGTTTACCATCTCTAGGGAAGACCTGCATGCTCTCTGTATCACCTGTATGGGTGTCAAGAATGCACAGATGTTGCTGGCAGACCCCGACTCCTGCGAGCATTGCCGGCAATGCCAGGCTGGCCCACAACGTGATTATGTGGAGCAGCAAGCACCGCCCATCATTACGTGCAATGCACGCTCCTGGTGTGTTGAACACCGGAGAGGATTTACTCTCCACAGCGACTCCACTCTATGGAGAGTGGAGACTCAATCCTGAGATAGCCCACCAGCTGTGGGACGGGTCCGTGGATCTGTTCGCATCGTGCAAAACACACAAAGTCCTCTGTTCTTTTCTCTAAGGAAGGAGGGCACGCTGTTAGTGCGCTCTGGCCTCCCCATGACCAAACGTGCTGCTATATGCATTTCCTCCCCTCATTCTCATACCATCAGTACTGAGCAGGGTGAGGGAGCAGTGGCTGTCTCTGATTTTTATTTTATTTATTTTTAAATAGCTCCTTACTGGCCCAGGAGGCAATAGATGGCAGAGCTAGCTCGTCTGCTAGCAGTCAGCTATGTGCATGGACTTAGTTTCACATCCACAGCGTTAGTTTTCTGGGCCTGGGACATGAAAGGCTGTATTTAAATAAGTCAGGTCTCCTTCTGAAGGTGACTGAGACCATTCAGAGTTTAAGAGCTCTTTTCACACACTCAGTTTATGATGGAAAATGGCATGAGAGATTGTATGCAGCTAGGAACATAATTCCTTATCAGTGCTCTGTTCCAAACATGTTGTGCTTTCTTCAGGATTTGCTAGATAAGGGAAGAGCATTTTCCACTATCCAAGTGTATTTAGCTGCAATTTCAGCCTGTCATGTTGGTTTGGTAACGTACAAGTTGGTTCTCTGATAAAGAGGTTTGTGAAGGCGGCCCACAGGCTGAGGCCTACTATTAAGCCTGATGTTCCCTCTTTTTAGAGGCACTGTCAGAACTGCCTTTTGTGCCCTGACCCTGCCTTCGTGCCTAAGGTTAGGGGGTCTGCTTATAGCTGCTCGACAATGGAGCTGTTAGCTTTTCACCCTCCATTGCCATCACTACCATTTGCTAGGACAGGACTAAGGGCTTTAGGAAAAGCAACCAGCTCTTTGTGTCCTGGGCTCCTTCTCATAGAGGGAAACCTATTTCCTGTCAGTAGTTGTACTCTGTGGTAGAGGCTGTTGTGATGGCATATGAGTACCAGAGACCGCAACCTCCTGTGTACCTGTGTGCACATTCCTCTGGTGGAATGCACATAGGTGCACAGTTGGCTACCTCATTGGCCCTTTTTAAGGGTGTTTCTGCGGGGCATATCTGTGCAGCTGCTAGTTGGACATCCACACACACATTTGCTGCCTAGGTTTTATTGCCTTGATATGACTGTGCCCTCATTGGTACACTCCAAGCTGCATGCTGACCTTTGGGGGCAGGCATGAGTTCGCAACCTGCCTGGATTGAAGTGTTATAGGCTTCAGCGCATGCCTTCCGGGATGGGCTATGTCTCCCATAGTGAGATGCAGAGTGAGGTTTGAAAGAGAACCTGGCTGGGAGAAAAGTCATATGGAACAAATGTTGGACCGCACTTCGTGTGGAGCGTGAAAAAATTTTCATCCGGCGAAAGGGGAAAAAGTTTCAAGAGAACCAGAGGTTACCCTGGTAACCAAATATTGCTTAATGTAATCCCTGGTTCTTTGATAAGAATGAGGAGCTAGCACTGCTAAAATGAGTAGGAAGGCGCTGGCCGGCAGCGTTGGTATGAGGGGCGGAACCCTGAGCGTGGCTTGAATGGTGTCTGGTAACAGATGTAATGTCATTCGGGCTTCTGTGGTTGGTCACGCCAAAGCGATTCCCATAGTGAAACACTAAGCAAAGTTAGAAAAAGAACTTCATCTCAACAAAAGAAGTGAACTGAGATCCATTATTACAAATTTGTGTGTGGACAGGCACCGCGATATGCACAAAACCCACAAAACTGCTACTGAAATTCTATTCATGAGCCAGTGTTATCCAGGCAGGGATGTGTGTATAAAACAAGGCAAAAGAAAACAAGACTTTTTCATCACATTTAAAGACCCAGTTATTACATTAACCAGCCCGTGTTCTGCTCATCTAATGCCTTAACCCATCTCTTTCTGTTTTCAGTTGTCCCTTGGGGATGAACAAAGCGAAGTGACGCGGAATGGCTACGAGTCTAAGGAGCTGGTGTACTTAGTTCATATTTACTGCCAGGTAAGACTGCAGACTGCAGTGCATTGATGGTGCATTAGTATACAGACATCTCCCACATGCCTGTCTATAAATATATTTATACAAGATGCAGTCAGAAAACTTTAGAGACTACAAAGTTATACCTGGTTTAAATTTGGCTGCTGTTGCCTCTATCCTGACACAGTGAATCAGTGTCCCCATCATTTTGGATCAATTCCTAAAACTCCCATTCAATTCACTTTTTAGGTGAGCTTTAGTGATATATGCCAGGTCTTCTCCACTGTGTCAAAATGGCAACTCTTCAGTTTAATTCTTGGTAATAGGATAATATCTGGCAAGTAGGGTGGGTGCTGAGCGGCTGTTGTCGGTGTGGTCAGTGCTGTGCTTTGAGGCACACAATGGTCCTACCTTGTAGGAGATGATAGCCAAATTTAAACCAGCCTTTTTTTTTCTTTTTTTTTTAAACTGCAGTCGCACAACTTCTTAAGCACACCTTGTACTGTGCTTAACTGCACACGTCTCCCTCTCAGCTGATCGTTTCTGAAATGCCTAACTTGTCTGAAAAAAAAATCCAAGTTATGTAGGAAGTGAAGAGCTGTGGATGAATGCCAAGGTGGGTGAAGAATGTGGGAAAGAAAGGGCTTCACAGTTCAGATCCTTCAGCTCCTCAGTTTTCACAAAGTACCTGAAACAGGTTGTTGCATAGTTCATGAAATTAGTTGGGCTGAAAAATCTCGACTTGACTGCTTGTGTGTAGTTGTTTAGTTTTGTCTTTTTGTAGTTGTAGTTTGTAGAGTAGTTGGGGGTGGGGGGGGGACTACTCATTTGCAAAATTCCTTATTTAAGAAGCATAAAGTACCAACCTTTTTATTTAAATTTACAAATATTTACAAAGTTTCACACAAAATTTGATGAGCCTTGAAGTACAGCAAACAAACAGACATGCATACCAGATGCTCACGAGCTTTGCCCCAGTCTCCTCCTGTGACATTTTTAATTCCAGTTTCGTGCATTTTCCTGTACTGATCATCTTCCATGTGCGAGACCTTGGCAATGCCACACAAGTATGTGGCTGGGCACTTGGAAATTCCTGGAAACTACTTAGAGCCACTGGAAAACTGCTAAATCTATACCAGTTCTATTTGGAAAAAGGGGGAAAAACAAGCACAGCAGTGAGACTGTTTCAGTTCCATAGACCCAGAAAGGAGGGTTAACTAGGAGAACCATCTGTAAGTGGGGCAGGAAAGCATAAAGAGTTCCCCAAGCCTTCAGAGCCCTCCCAGTGGCATGTCTCCCAGCCAGCACTTTAAAACAGCTCTAGATTCAGTGGGCTGAGTGATGCACTGCAGTCCCACTCATGCGAGTCCTGGCCTCAGTAAAGACAGATCTTTCTAGGCCAAATCAAAGCAAAAGACTTTTTCGACCACTAGTTTCACTCAGAGGGGTTTTGAGGTTTCTTGCTGGTTAAAAAAGAAATAACCAATCCATGGAGCAACTCGTAGATAAAACAAAAAAGCACATACAAAAAATAAAAGCAAAAATTAGATTTCATTTGGTGGCTTGAGGGCAAAATTCTTTTGGTTTGCACTGGCACTGCTGCCGTCTAATCGTGTTATTCTACAGCACAAGGACTGGATGCGCGGTTGATGATCTGTGTTTGCGAATGCTTTTCAATACAGGGTGGACAAATCCATGGGAGACCCGAGTCCCAGCTTTCTGAGGAAAACTCTAATATAAATCAAAGCCTGAGTTTTAGACTGATTAATGACTTTTTTTTATCATTTCTGTAAATAAAACACCGCATTTGGTTTCAGTTTTATAATTAAAAAAAATTAACTTGCAAAGCAGTAAACTTTACATTGGGGAGCATGGCGTTAAAATAGCTTTTTGTGGTAGGACAGCTAAATAAAGCAGGTTCAGGTAGTTGATTACCATGTTGTACTGAAATGAATGGTAAATAATTACAGCCTGCAAGTCAGGAAAATACAGTTATTACACTTAAACATCAGTCTGGTTATGGGAAACATTTAGCAGCAATGTAAAGTGTTCAGAGTCCTTAATTTGATCTTTCCACAGATTTCCAAAAATGGGAATATCTTTTTAATCTCCAACACCAAGACAATCTTGAAGTGTTTGTGTGTTGTCCCTCTCAGTTAGATTTTTCATCAGTATAAGATAACACTTTCTAATTTAACTTTGTATTTAAAATTAGGAGTTGAGCCTCACTGCAGCTCAAGAGAAATATGTAGCCCTTCATTCTTCATGTTGTTGTTCTGAAGGGCCGAAGTTGGATTGTGAAGCGCAGCTATGAGGATTTCCGTGTCCTGGACAAGCACCTCCACCTCTGCATCTATGACCGACGCTTCTCACAGCTGCCTGAGCTGCCTCGATTGGACAGTCTGACTGATCAGTCTGAGGTAAACGGGAGCATCCGGGGGCTGTAAGCAAAATCAGCTAATCAGAGCTGCAGCCGTTTTTTCTCTAGGATTCCTTTATTGTTGTCTTACGGCTTAATGAAAGACCTTTGTTTACATCATATATGCATGAATCAGTACATCATAGATTTGAGGAAAACTGTATTCCAGAGTGGTTTGTGGTCTGTCTGACTTCTGTCTGAATTCTGAGCCAAACTAAATCTGTATGATCAGAGTCATCAAGCCAAGCTGTCTAACCGTTTTGTCACTGATGGGGTGCTGTGTATGTGGATGCCCCGAGAGCGACCATTTAAATAGCTGCCGGCAGTACACTGTTTCAGCTTCAAGCACATACTGCATCGGAGTTATTGCACTATTAAGTGGCACTATTCTGAAGTAAATGTAGTGACACTAACTGGTCTGTGTGTTTTCTTCCCTGCTAGTCGGTTTCCCAGATGTTGCTGGCTTACCTCTCCCGGCTCTCAGCAATTGCTGACAACAAGATCAACTGTGGGCCGGCCCTCACATGGATGGAGGTAACTGCACTTCCTGGAAAAGACTAATACAACACGATTGCTATAGAAAAGCACTTCTGTGGTTTAATTGTAGGAATGCCAGAATCTTTAGTAGATATTAGCAGAAACTTCCAGCCTTCCCAAGCAGTCATTCATTCCTCTCAACTGCAACTTCACACTCACACAGATAGCTGGTCTGCAACATCACCAAAGAAATGAAAGCAGGTCTGCCACTTCGTATCTGCACGCGTGATCTACAAGCCTCATTAGAAACACATTTTGGAGCGCTTATATTGTCATTTGTTAACTGATAGCTGCTGCTGCCGTTAATGTGACATATAAGTTTGTGTGTTCGCCAGGTGGACAATAAGGGGAATCATCTGCTGGTTCACGAAGAATCGTCCATCAACGTGCCGGCTATTGCTGCTGCCCATGTCATCAAGCGCTACATAGCCCAGGCCTCAGACGAGCTGTCCTTTGAGGTGACAGCCTTTTTTGTTTTTCTTTTTATCCTTATACAAAGAAATATGTAGCTCGAATTCACGTCACATACACGAGCGTTTATAGAGAATGGGGTGTGCAGGGTGTCAAGGAGATATATGAGCAGGAGCGATGTCATGATGTCACTGTTCGTTTAGCTTCAGTAACAGTGGAGCCTATTCTTGCTTTTCCTTCATTTGTCTCTATGAAAAGCTGGTGTTTACTTTTTATGGTCCAAGATAAATCGCTTTTATTGCAACAGCTCCCTAACAGCAGTCCTAGAGTTTAAAATTCTTTTTTAAATCCATGTTGAATTCTGGAAATAAAGATTTCTGCATGTTGATCCCCTGAACAGTAAACATGGTCCAGTCCAAGGACCTACAACAGCACACCTTAGATTTCTCAGTGCTGTGTCCCCGAGCCAAGACCCTGATAGGAGCCACTAGCTTATGAACACTTGGTTTGTAGATGATTAGTATTAACACACTCGCTCTGTCCTCTGTGTTCAAATATGAGATTCTTCTCCCACATTTTCTAAACTGGTTTTCTAACAGTTAATGTTACACAGATGGTGTTAAAAGAAGAAAAAGCTGAAGGAGCAATAAAGATGTCTTCAGGCCAAATATTATCAGTGAATAAATATGAAAATTTAATAAATTTTTTTCCTAGACAAGCTTTTCAGCTCCAAACAATCTTTACTAAAATTATGCTCTTCTAAATGGAAGTCAGCACTTAGATGTATTATCATTTCTAATATAGCAATCATTGATGTCTTCAGTCACTGAGAGCCAGACAGAAACAAGTTTAATCTGTCTTTCTGCTGTTTGGTGCTCTCTGCAGGTTGGCGACATCGTGTCTGTGATCGACATGCCCCCTAAAGAAGACACCACATGGTGGAGGGGCAAGCATGGCTTTCAGGTACGCTGCTCACCTCAACACAAACTCACACAGACATGCACGTCCTTTCCCTCTGGCTGTAAACTGTTGATATGACTTGTACTTGAGGTTTTTCAAGGACAAGGAGAGAGTGGTTCTTTGTAAGGTAGCTTTGAAACAAACTTCAAACACTCAAGGGTTTGCTGAAAGACAAAGGGAGATACAAATCCACCTTTATATGAAGCTTTTCGGGAGATCACAGGGTGCACCTGAGCTCATTCTTATTCCTACACTGTGTTCAGTCCGGTCCTATAACTGAAGCTGGGGCTCTTCAGGACTTTTGGTATATTGTCAATTTCAGTGTTGAGCCTGAGTCTTATGCAGTGTGAGCATGATTTTCTCTTGATACTTTAAATATTGCATGTGGCTGAAAAAAGACAAAGGAGCTCTGGATAACCTCAGAACACCATTATTAATGACACCCACAGCTGTTAGAAAGCTGCAGGCACCATTCTCACTGTGTATAGACTGAGTAACTGTTGACTTAGATGAGACAAAGCAACTAATGGCAGATGGGTTCAATTAAGCTACGTTAAAGCTAGCTGGCAACCTCCACTGTTACTGTAGAAAGTAAATATTAGTCATATTAGTCATGCATACATTTGCTCAGGACTGTTTGGCATGATACAGAAGATGGTACATCAGTTAGTGTCATGCATCACATTAGCTGGTGAAGTGGCAAGCTAATCAGCTAACATTACTGCTAAAAAATGATTTGGCTACCAATAGGATTAGCTAGCTATACCTTAGCTACTCTGTAAGAATATATATATGCTACTAACATTTTTAGCATATATATATTTTTTTAAATTCCAGTCTATAAATGTGATTAAACGCTTAAATGATCAACTGCCTCCATATTAGCTGCATTTAGATCCTGCTTCATACATACGCTTATCTCTTATTGGCTGCTGATAATTCAAACTACAAATTTACATAGAAGACTGAAAATGTGCCAAAAGGCACCAAAAAGACCGAAGCAGTGAACAGCTGTCAAAGCAGTTAAATCAGCAGTTGTACTTTGAAATAAAGGTTAATAACACAGGAGGACGATATGTCCGCTTTGTGTTTGTGTGTACAAAACTTGCACCCTGACAAGTGTATACAAAACACTGGGCAAGATTTGTTACGTTGGCGTACAGGTAGGAAGTGGGCCAGCATTAAAGCCACAGAGGGGGCTGCGTTGGTGGTGTTTAACTGGTAAGAATGTGATCCAGGACGTCCAGATTAAAGCACCAAAGCAGTGTGCAGCATTGGACATAGTAACACAGCATTTTACAACAGCCCTTTCCCAGGTTTTTGATAGGCTGCATCATTTCCTGGCTGGAAGATGTTGCCTTGCATTGAGCTTGGCCTTCTGCCTCACAGCTCTTTTTTTCTTTTTTCCTTTTTTTTTTTTTTTGACAGGTTGTGATTACTCTGAGCAGCACCCCAGCCAACAGTGGGTGGGGTGTTCTAGTTTGTCTATGAAAGGATCTGAAACAATCCCCACATGCCCACATGCACAGCTTTTGCTTCCTGACCATAACCAGATCCTATTGTGATTACAATGGATGTAATCTGTGTTCCTCTTTCTTTTTGAAAGCCTGTGATCTAAGGGTTATGTGAAGTTAGTGACGTTTCCTCTTGGTTTGTAGTATCTTTCTAACTAGACTGAACCCACAAAGCCTAACCGTGCACACTCCATTTGTCTAACTCGACCTTTTGTCCTTTTTGTTTACTGTGAATCCAACTCCACTCTTAATTACACATAAAGATGAAATACTTGACAAATAATGGGAGTAATACTTTGATTTATATAGTAGTTGCAGATGGACTTAAACTGCATTAGCAGATGCTGTTTTAGGCTTAAGGTCACTTCATCCCTGATGCTGATTTCAGACACATCCTGTCACGGAGTGTGTGTCAGTCAATGAGCTGCTTTAGAAAGGCAGGAGCTAAATACATGCAGAATTTGGTCACAAAATCAATGAAAAACTCATAAATGGAAAGTAAAATGGGCCCTGTGTGTACTGGGGCATGAAGCAAGACTGTGAATAACTACAGCTGTGAAAGAAGCCAAAACAGTGTGTGAAGTGTGTTCTAATGTACTGAGGAGAACTGCCGTGTGTGTGTGTGTGATATATTATGTTTAGTATTAAAAACTAGTACATCTGACTGCACTTAAAGGAAAACACCAGCAATTTAACTGTAAAATAAATTGTCTGCTCTCTGACCAGGCCTGCAACCCTCAGTTGCTGTCTTCAAAGCAACTTTAGTGCAACAAGGCAACAATTAAAAAGTAATAAGATAGAATCATTCTGTCAGGTTGTGATTGAAGGGGGTCGAGTTGGTATGGAGTTGCATGGAGTCTCTGGTGATATGATTAACTGATAAATCGGTGGAAATCACAGATTTTTCACATTAAAGAGAAATTCCCATTAGCTCGTTCCGTTCAGAATCCAGTCAGAACCAGGAGGAATTCCTCTTTAAATAGTGATGTGGTTGCTCTGCAACCCTGCAATTATATGGGAATATAGGAAGAATACATCAAGGTGGTTCAAGTCCCCTGTTGCGAAGAGACACGTGCAGATGAGTTGTGCTTATAAGCTCATATCATGACTCATATTACAATCCGTTGGCAATCTGACTGCTAGTATAAATTGTCAGAGTGCGGCTGCCTCCCACCAGGTGACGTGCAATCTCCTTGCGATTGAAAAGGGTCTACTGGAGGTTCAGGGTATTGCACACACAGTTGAATGTTGCAGCTATTTCCAATTAGTCAGCAAATGCCAAAATTCAAATTACAGCCCCCTATTTATTTATTCCTTGTAGTCACCAGGAGATCGACTGTCATCTTTTTATTCTTGTGTGCCTGAGGCCATAAGACTGGGCCTTTTGAATCCCACCTTTTCAGACCGCCACATGGTCTCACCTGCTAACATCATTTGTTTTGTGTCCCGTTTGTTTGTATGTTTTTATCTTGTGTAAGTGTCTTGGGTACCTTGAAACCCCGTTTATGCTAATTAAAGTTAATGTGATTATATTGAAATGTAAACCTGCTGTAAAACTAATTTAGACACAGTAAGAAGGGTTGAATTTACCTGAGTTTGCTTCAGGTTAGTGGGGAAATATTTATGTGAAATGATGACAAAATGGTTCAAATCAGTTATAATATAAACATAACTGATGTGACAACCACACCTTAGCACCTCTGCGCTCTCAGGTGTCATTATTGTCTGCTAAAATGTGATTGTGCTTCCTCCCGCCTCTCTCTGTGCCGTACTCCCTCCAGGTTGGCTTCTTCCCCAGTGAGTGTGTGGAGCTCATAAACGACAAAGTGCCACAGTCCATGACCAACTCGGTGCCAAAACCAGGTACTCTGCTCTTCTTAAACTAGTCACAGGACATGTGTTAGAAGAGTGATATCACTGATAGCAGTTAACGTCTCACTAATATGGTGGTGGTGTTTTCAGGAAATGCTGCTGTGTGTGTGTGTGTGTGTGTGTGTGTGCGCGCGCGCTGGTCTAACAGAGTTGTTGCTTCAGTTTAGTGATCTGGGTATTAAAATCCATAGCTCCCTGCCAGTGCAATGGAGGAACAGATATTTGTTGGTAATATATTGTAGTTGATAAGTTTGACCTGAGAATGAAATGTAATATTCAGAGCTCTGTTACAGACTTCTGCTAAATAATCAGGTTATGATCATCTTTCTGTGAAAGGCAGCTCATAACTCTGACACATGATCAGCTCAAAAAGGCCACTAATCATGTTTTATTGACTCAGCCATATGCAAATCCTCTGCAAATAACTGCGCTAATCTATTGCTGTCCAGAGCAAACCGATAAGCTCTTCAGCACGCTCCTGAGTGTGTCAAAGACAAATGCATGACACAAACCCTCTCAGCATCAAAGAGAGCACTCAACAGTGTTTTTAGCAGCTTGAGCTGAACACTGCTGTCAGAAATAGCTGCTCACATCTTGTTGCTGTGAGTGAAGCCGACCAATCCTTAACGTCTTGAGTAAATCCACATCACAGCTTCCAAATCCAAACATTGATTCAACCAATATGACTCAGCGTCACAGCCATCCCGCTGGCACTGGGCTGGGCGAGTGGAGCCGAGGCTCCAAACCATACCGAAGCCTCAGAGATTCCTGGGTCTCCATTAAGTGATGACGCAGCTAGATGAAAAAGATGAAGAAGAATAAAATGTACCATTTAAGTAGAGGGGGAGGTCATTACTTGTGGGCTTTCTGGGTGGGTGCCCGTGTAATTTGACGTGCCACTCAAGTATCAAGCTTAATTTTTGACCCTTTCAGACCGTGACCGACCCCAAATGCATCTTGTTGTAGTGCGCACACAGTGCACTCCTCAGTCCAAGGCTTGACTGTGTCTGCCGTCCCACTCCCTCGCTTTCAAGTATTGTCTCAATGCTTGTTGCAGTTTTTTGTTTTTGCATGTGTGCTTGTGGGTCAATGATGTATTTGTTTCATTAGAGTATCTGCAAGTGGTCAGGAACACGATTTAGATATAGACAGCAGATGCTCCTCTTATTAAATCTCGAATGATTGGACATATTAGTAGCTAAAGTCTTTAGGTTTTCTGGCCCATTGTCCGTGTATTTACAGGACATTAGATGAGAACACTGTGGCTCAGTTTTATTATTTGCACATTAAGAAGTCGAATGCCTTTTGAAGTCCCTGTTTATGTTTCAGAATGTGCGTTGTTTGCTCTCCACTGCCTCAGTACACCGTTAATGCTGTTGCTGTCTCACTGCACAGGGATGTGCAGTAGTGTTAGCATGTGTCTTGATTTGTTGCATTTGACTGTGACTCCTCTGCCTCAGCCTCCCCCTGCTCTGGCCTGCAGCCTGCTTCTTGGAGTCTCTTTCCCCCCTGTACGTGTTGGTATACACACTCCACCTGTCTGTCTGCTCACACCACCCTCTCTCACTCACACACACACACACACACATACATGTATAGAAGTATTTTCACATTTACACTTTTTGATTTTTGTACATCAGAAATTGATGAGCCTGACGAAAGTTATAATCCTTAAGATTTACGTGATTTGCTGACTTTAACAGCGTGTTTCATAAAACGGCAACCCCATAATTTGTCAAGTCAAAAGTTGCTCTTGCTGACCTGCAGTGGCTTAAATCCTCACACTGTACTGTGGGGGGTGGGGGGTGGGGGGTGGGGGGTGGGGCTTTTCATTATGCTGACGTGTTCTCTCTCCCCCGTGACCTCGAAGTCCTCCCACTGCTTCCTTCCTGAAATGCACCTAGAGTTCTGGAGGCGCTCTAAGGGAGGAAACATCGATTAGTCCTAAGTGGAAGGCTTCTGTTTAGTGGTGTGATGGATAAATGCCAAATAGTTTTAAGCGTTAAAAGAAATGTTAAATCTTAGAATCAATAACAGTAATAATGAGCTATGTCAGAAAATCTCAGTACCTAAATGAGTAAAGACCTTTGAAGAAATTTTCATATATTTTTGTCTGTCTATCTTCTAAACATCTGGATTTCAAATTTCTATTAAATGCAGGGTCTGTCTGTTTATTTTGACAGATGATCCAGCTGTGGAGCACTTCATCACTTAAAAGTGAATGTGTGGAACCAAAGATTTCTCGTTTAATAGTTTTGGCTTCTCCATAACGCACATCTCAAAGCAAAGATTGAAGTGAAGAGACGCTAGCATAAGGAGAACCACCGCAGTACCCTGTGACATCACTGCTTGGATGTGATCAGATGCAAAGAAGCAAAATGCTGTTTTCTTAGCCTATAGGATAAACAAGTGCTTGCATTCAAACACGCCTGGACAAGTAGCTGTTATTGTACTATGTCCTTATACTGCACTATGTTGGTGCAAGTGTAATCCTTATCTTATGTGTAGGTATGTGATGTAAATCTCAGGCTGGGTGATTTTTTTTCTTTTCTAAATCCTAAGGATTATAACTTCAAAGTTAAATTGAAGTTCTCTCACTCTTACTTGATTCATGTATAATTCATTGCTACGAGTACAGTTATCTGTTCTGTTATCTGCTCTCTGAAAGTGCCATTTCTTCACATTTCCAAAGTACACAGTTGATCTGCTCTCTAACTTGACGTGCTTCTCTCCCTTTGCTGATTCTCTCATGTCTCCATCATCCATCCATCCAAATGTCTGTTGGCCCATCTGTCCATCGGGATGCATGCAGACTTGGAGATGGAGAGTGTAATACAGGACAGTGCATGGGTGGCCGACCCGCTAAACCACTACAGCATAAGTTCAGGTAGACCAAAAAAAAAAAAAAGCCCTTGGTGTGCTGCACCACCACCCCTAACCAAAAACTAACTCTTCCCCCTGAGTGATGTGTTTGCACTGTGTGACCCTGATGCGACTAGTCTATGTGCCTGTGACATCTTTTACAGTTTTACTGTTAATACACACTAAAACAATCTTGTGCACTTTTTGGCGTTGCACTGAAAGAGGTTGGCCTTTCCCGACCTCATAAGTTGTCCTGTCTGTGACCTTTAACACACATCTTCTCCACACGGAGGGAGGACGAGGAAGCCTTCAGCCACATCTGATTTCATACATCAGTAAAGCATGTACACACAGTAGTGCGGAGCTATTTCCAGTGTTTGTGTGTCGTTTTTCACTTGCCACATTGTAACCTGCTTTTTGAAAAGTCTGTCTAATGCAAATAACTCCCATGTTTTCTTTTAACTTTGTTACTGTTTTGTTTTTTTCTTCACTCCAAGGTCCTCATTACTGTGTGGATGTGTTACGGTTGTGTTTAGATATGTCAGACTGAATATTCGTGTCCACTTTTCACGTCGTCTGTCTGTAAAAGAGAATATCATTACTGTATATAGTTGAGTTTTGCGAATGGATTTGGGGGTATCTCTGTCACCCTTTTTTCCAAAGCATAATCTCAAAGAGAAGAGTCTTCGGTCTCCAGCCCCTGTTCTTTTGACTGCTGTGGCCCCTCTAGATGCATTTAAATGAGTTCAGGGGTGAGCCAGGTTACTAGAGCATTACTCATTGCTGTTGAATGTCCTGTGTCTGGACGAGGGCCAGTTGTGTTTGTGTGCGCCTGTTTGGTCAAAGCTGAAAGGCCATGGCAGGGGTACCGTGGTGCTATGTCCCAACCGGCCTTGATTTATTTAATCCTTTCACAATGTGGGCGCCTGTGAACCCATCCATTGGGCATTAAGTATTGTCCTGCACCCGTAAGAATCTCTGTCTCGCTCTCCATGGTGACTGAAAGAGCACATTCCTGCAGGGAGCCACACAACATTGGAAAAATATGCTTGCTCTGCCTCGATCCACGCAGTTCACCACGAACCTTTGCTGCTTCCCGGTAAAACGATGGAAATTGTTAACATGCTGCACTGTTCCAGTTAAAATGAAGACCATACAAGCTAGAAGCCATTAATCCCTCACACCATGTGTTTGTGCTGTGCTGCAGTGGAAACTGGGATCAAACTGTACTAGCTTCATGGTAAAGGAAAAAAAGAGTTGTAAACTTTTGATAAACAAGGGGGGTTAGACTTCTTTCCTCCCCTGAGAACAGACCTACCAGTTACTGACCCAGATGTAGACACCCCCCTGGCCCCCGAGTGCGGGCTTCATCATGTCTGGGGACCAGTGATTTGGGCAGCTGTGAGCATACATGAGCCAAGACAGCTGCTTGTGTGAGGGAGAGGAGGACAGAATGTGTGAGACAGAGTTAGATTTGTCCCCCTGTTCCAGAGGATCTCAAATCATTTCCTGGTGCTGTGAAACTATCCAAGGTTTGAGTAACGTGCTTCTCTGCAGCTTCAATAAGACACTGTGGCTGCAAACTGCAGCTTTGTTTCGGGGAGGCTGTCTTTTGATTACTGACAACTCAGACTGTGATGTGAACTGACTGTGTGTGTGTGTGTGTGTGTAGTGTGTGTGTGTGTGTGTGTAAGGCACAAAGATCATTCTTTACATCTTTGCATCCATCAGTGAAATAGAAAACAAATCTCCTTGCTTGTATTATACTTGGCTTTCACTGAGATGGACTGCGGCATTATTGTGAGTCACATCAGAAACAAAGTTCTCATGTTAACTGTGTGACTGTAAAATGTACAGGCCTTTAACCAGCTGTAGGAATTCATATTTACTGCCATGTTTATGCTTCAGACAACATAGAGTTCTGCTCCTCTGCAGCTAACTTGGCATCTTTGTACTTCTGACATTCCAGGAGTCAAATGGATTATTCATATCCATGCAAAATACCAGCTGCGTGGTGCTGAATCTATCATAAGCTCCCAGCCTGTTATATGGTGCAAGATAGCAGGGCAAGAATTTACTACTTCCTGTCTATAAGAGCCATGAAGAGACAGATGAGCTAAAGTCACAGAAAGACAGTTAACTACTAAAGCCTCTAAAGTCTCAGTTGGCATATTGGTATTAAGTGAAAGGTAGCTGCTGCAGTAATCAGTTAACCTTAGCTAAAACTGCATATGTAAGCTATTAAGTGTTTGCACTGCTTTGAAACCACATACTTTTTAAACAAGAGGTTTACCTAAATAAAAGAGAATGTATTAAATTGAGACACAGACATCAGAGAGGGTTGGTGTCAGGGGAAGTGGAGGTCAGAAACTGAACTGGGCCAGCTTCAGCTGAGCTGCATTAGCTGAATATCCTTCCATGTCATCCAGTTAGCAGTATAGGCTGGGCCTTTGTTGCAGACAGAGGGAGGGGTGTCACAGGATGAGCACGCAGCATTTTTATTTTTCTGTCGATTTCGATGTAAATATTAATATCACTCGCGCAGATAGAAGCAGCTCCACACAAACCACATAAAGTGAAAGCATTACAAATTTCCTATTTAGAGACTATGAGCTGCATTCTCTAACTCTGCTCTAGAGCTGCTGCTCTGCCTGTGCAGGGCACTGTTGGTGTGCTGAGTAGCTGTTTGTTCCAGAGCACAACTCAGTCTGACAGTCTGTCATGTTAATGAGAGCCACACTGCCTCCCACTACTGTGTCACCAAAAAAACATTCACATGATCTGACGTGAAAGGTTTCATGTGACAAATATACAAGCATACCTAAAGCCGACAAATAGATTAAAGGAGAGCAAACTCCACGCTCGCTGTAGCTTGTTTATTCCCCGTGGCTTCTGTTAGAGGTCCTCCTCGTGTTAAGTTCAGGGAGAAACTGCTCTGTACAAGAGGGTGCCTTTTTACCTTAGCTCTTGTTGGAGGTGGACTGTATGAGCTGGGCTGCACAGAACAAACTTGTGTGAGATGAACCTAATTTGAGTTTCGCAGTCATACAGGCAGCTGGAAGATACCACATTAAAAAGTCTTTAATAGAGCACATTACATGCACATGGAAGATGGACAGATGTCTCAGTTTATTATGCAAAAACACTCAGTAGAAATTCCTGCATGATTAAAGTACAGAGCTGTCATCAGCAATGGTTAAGAATGCAAAAGTAAAGATTCTGCAGAAAAATGTTCCCTGTGGCTGATTATATTTGTCAGAATAAATAAAGTAGCAGTGGCTAAATGACTATCTACTGTAAGGTAGTGTTCCCAACCGCAACTTCTCATATCCTGCTCAGAATAAGTCAAACATCTGCTGCACAACATTAGAAGCTACTGTTCTGTAAGCTCATCAGATGAGTAACTCTGAACTGTTATCAAGTGGAAGTGTTCATGAACCAGGAGAAAAAGTACAGATGGGCAGAGGGTATTCCTAAGTTCAGGACTTGAGTGAATGTACTGTAATTACCCAAGGAAATCTGTCTGTAACTTAAATATGCATCACCTTAAAGCAGTCACATGGCGTGCACGAGTCTGCCTGCAGTCTCATGACTCTAGGTCAGCAACAAATTAGTTTAAAATGAGCGTTATTTTGACTCCGTATGCCTGCTGCCTAAGCTATTTAATGAAATGAGATGATGCTTTCACGGGCTCTTTAGAATGGAGAGCTGACTTAAAGTCGTGGTCAAGCTAAATGCCTACAGGTTGCGTAAGCCACACTCAGTCACAGTGTTTGTGTCTTTGGTCAGTTGGTGTTATGTCTTTGGTCTGAGTCTGTCGGTCTGGGAGATCTCTGAAATGACTCCTGGCAGGAACCAGTGGGAGAGGTGCTTGTGTCTCTGTGTGTGGGAGGGGATGGGGATAAGAACGAATAGGAAGTCATTTTGGAATTTGCTTTAACTCAGTAATTTATGAACCAGTATAATCTCTTTAATGCACCTAATCCAGCCTTAGTGAAAAAGCTGAATATTTGAGTCTTTTATAGACGTACATGTACACCGTTGATCTGTTGACATTAGGATCTGTTTCTAATGACTCTGAAGATTTTGAATGCTGCACAGAGTAAAAGTAGTAATGCTGCTTGTTAGGAGTGTGAAGGATGAAGTAGCATTTTCCACTGCGAGCTTGGCGGGGCAACACCGGTGTTGCCTTCAACTGCTGCTAGAAATATTGCACATTTAGCGCAATCCAAAGCCATTATTTAAGCGGAAAGAACTCTGAGGCTTTATTAACCACTGCTGGCCAGTAGGAACGGGTGCAAACAGGTACAATTGATCATCTGAAGTAGCTTAATCGTCTGCGACAAGTTAACAGCACTGACAGTCGCTGACTTTCAGTTTACGTTTAAGTTGACAGTTAAATGTTGATTCCGGGTTTTCAGTAATTACATAGCTAATCTACAGGTGTTTAATTTTAATGTATAAGCTTAAGGTTGTTGGTTAGTCCCACTCACTCTGCCATATTGACTTAAACAGCTGGTGAAAGCCGTGAAAACCGATATATCCGGGAGTCTTGAAGGCATCATGCGCTGACGGAGCAGAGGACGGCTCCGCGCTGTTCTCCTGGCTGAACTTTAAACTGTTATCGCCTCGGTCAGAGACCTCGCTGCTTTTAGAGCCGTTTCCATCCTTATTGTGTACAGGTGCGAGTTTAGCGGAAGAAAAAAGGCAAGTTGGACTTTGGACTTATCAGAAAGTCACAACGCTTCTCGGCAGGTCCGGCGCTATGCAGCAGAGGTAAGAAAATGCGTGTGAACTATGTGGAGTTCGCAGTATACAGTAGTATCGCTGCAGCATTGCCTTAAGGATATTCTTACGTTGAGACCTGCTCTTTGGGGCTTCCGCTCTTGTTTTGTGTGGAATAAGAGACTTTGATGATGGAAGGCTATTCCTGGTATGGAAAAATATTCTCCTGCGCGGCATGACTCCATATTTTCCCACTTCCTCTTTTACAGGTGTTAAGTGATAATATTCACATTTAAAGAGCCACGTTGTAGCTCTGAACTTGCACTTAAGCAAAGCTTAGTGTCAACATTTGAAATGTGTCGTTTATAGGATGTAGACGTGTTATCTGGTTAAACATTCAGCGGGGTGTAATAGAGCAGCAGCTGGGTTACTCAGCACCAGTCAAAGGCAGCTCAGTCCTCTATCACTGTAATTTGAATATACACCGAGGGAGCACTTTATTAGGTACACCTGTGCAGTTGACACCAATGTCCTGAATTCAGTTTTTTAAGTTAAGTTTTTTTCCTTAATAATTAAGATGCAGGATTAGGCAACCTAAAAATATATATATATTTAATCACAGAATGAAGAAATCAAATTTGGATTAGAAATAAATACAGTGTAGAAAAAAAGATTAGGCAGGTAATATTCAGGCAGTGTTGCGTCCAGATACAGATGTATTACAAGCTGTGGGTGCATCACCACCTGCACATATGAGCCTAAAGGTGGGATGCAGGGGTTGAAGCAGTAAGCGGTGACGCAGGGGGCTGCGCTGACGTGTCGGAGGCAGAGATGGGAAATGTGGTGGTAAAAACGGACTGCCAGTTTGGGAGGGTGTGTTTGTATGACTGGAGGAGAGCGAGGCATGTGTGATGCAGGTAGCCTGCCCAGACTGGCTCACAGGCTTTGCTCCATTAGTGATTAAAAGAGTAAAAGCTGAAAGTGAATGAGCTGTTGTGTTGGATTGGATTAGGTTGCACGGGTGTTGCTGAAGTGAACAGGAGGGTGTAGGTTTAATTTATGAAAACTGGCTTTAAACACCTGTGTGCTGTTTGAGTGGATTCAAAATTGCTCTTGTTTTGGATGTTTTTGTTTAGTTTTTTCCTTTTGTTTAATGTTTCTATTGATCTTTCAGGTTCTTTTACACTAGTTGGCATAATTATTTTCCAAGTCCACGCAGTCAGCATCTAGCTACATTCACCCCTGTTCTCTCTTCCTTCCCCGAGAGATGAAGGAGTGAGACATTTAGCTCCTGCTACCGTTGCACACTTGGTCTCCTCTGTCCAAACCGAGGTCACGTCACTCACGACTGCCTTCTAACAGGCACAGACCGCTCTTCTGCGTCCAGTCAGCAGGCACGCGGAAACCCCACCAGGTGATTTGTTAACAGCTGTCAGGGCAGCGTCTCCTACTGCTACGTTGTGTTAGTGTCAGTAGTCGCCTTTCAGTGGACAAATGCTCCTTTTTCATCCAGTTCACGGCGTCGGCCTGTCAGTTCCTCTGGTACAGGATCAACTTTCCAAGACACATGATGGAAGCGGTGTGTGTGTTTTTCTGTGTTCTGCAGCAGCACTGACAAGTTAATGCACAGTGCTGACTTGGCAATTTGCAAACATTTACACACTTTTGATGACCTCTGAAGACTTTATGATGTAATCATATCCATGTCATCTGCACAGTGATGAAGAAGGTAGGGAGTTTGAATTCCCCACCCGTGCACACTGTCAGGGGTGCTAGCTAAAATAATGAGCATTCTGAAGGCCCGGTGAGCCGTATCCACACCAGCCATTGTTGTGTATTCAGTGAACATCGGTAAACACGATTGTGGTATCAAATATCGCAGCCTTGAGTCTGCTGCTCGGCTCTTGTTCTGGAAGCAGTTGCACTCTAAGCTGGAATTTTCCTCCAGTCTGTGTCCCTGCTAATTGAAAGGAATGAGGTGGTTGGTTTTGGGTTTGACGGGGTAAAGGAAGCTTGATGTTTGCCATCGTGTCGCTAATTGTTCCTGCTGTAATGCTTGGCCTCCTTTGGGGAAAGGCCTGGTTACAGATACCGCCTGTTAAGGGCAGAAACTGAAACCTATCAGTCATCCTGAGGCATTATAGCCCTCCTCCTCTGTGTTGAGCTTTGTCGTATCTGCTGTAAAAGTAAGAGCCAGGCATGGACTCTCATTTCCTCTGCTGTGAATGTCTGAGCTCTGACCCCCTCCCGACACGACTCGTGAAATGTGTCGGTGCGTTTCATGATGATTCAGCAGTTTGTGTGAAAATGGCACTCCTCTGATCTCACGCAGGATCGGCTTGATGAAAACTGCAGAGACAGTTGTGTACACTCTTCTGGGTCTCAAGCAGAGCTCTGTCAAATCAAAGTGGTCAGAGACATAATGAGAAGAGGCGTGGCACAGAGAGGGTGGCGGAAGTTTAAGTTCCAGAGGGGGCAACAAGCTTTTTAAAAATGTTTTTGAGCAGTTAGATTTGAGTGGTGCGTCTTCACATGCAGTTTTTTAAATATTCTATTTAAAATAAAGTTAATTTAGGTCACGCTTCGAAATAACGGCTTAAATAAGAGCCCAGAGATGCTGAAGATAGCTGCAGAGTTTCAAGACTTCCTTCTAAAAGGAGTTTGAAGTAATCCTGATTTTGCCATCAGACACTGACACCATCTGAGTTTGAGAGGGGGCTGTTTTCTTACTTTGAGACTGTACCTTTATAATTGCAGCTTGATATTCAAACTGGAGGCCTGATGGGGACGGTCTAATCAAAGACTATCCAGTGGCATCATGGGAAACGTAGGATACATTTAGTGTTTTTCTATTGGATACATGGTTATGACTTGTACTACGTTCATGACAACTTGGAACATAACTTTCAAAAGCTCTGGAGTTCAGATGTTTGTGCACCAGCTACGTATTTATCTGCCATTTTAGATACACCACCAACCCATTCCATCCCAGACCCCCCCAGTGGAAAAAGCCAAGGCAATGTGGTCAGAGAAGAGAAACTAATAACCAAAAAAAACCACTAAAAACTTGGACAGCCCACCTCTGCCTCAAGCAGTAAAGGAAACAGAAGTGCAGCCCACCTTCTCAAGAAGCAGGTGCTCTGATGTAGCTGGTGCTGTGGTGCAAAAAAGGCTGAAACGTGGTGTTAGTGCTCCTTTCTCAGGTTGCGGTGTAATATTCTGAAGCATTATTTGTGACATGCTTTTATCAGTATATCTTTGCTTTTTTTTTGGTTAGTTTTTTCACAGTTTGCCATGGTGACCATTCACAGTTTTTATTGTAAGGCCTGAAAACCTTTGAGTGGCTTTAGTTTCATCCGGGTTTAAAAATGTGTTCCCCTTGGAATACCCAGCCACTGGTCTGCCCCTTGGGTGCCACAAGCTACGACTCTTGTAATTAATGTCAGAGAACGTAATTTTTTTTAAGCCTCTGTCAGTCCCACTGTCTTTAAACTAAAGGCCCTTTAACCCGCTGGATTTCAGCTTCAGTGCTGAGCATGCTCAGCCCCTCTGGCTGTCATCTCCTCTGACAGTAAGAAGATGGGAGTCTCTGTCCATCCTCCAGAGAGTCATACTGGTCATTGTGTTCCTCTTCCTCATGTCTTACAGGTTTAAAAAGCAACATGTCATGTGAGCTGACACAGCTGCACAGTTTAACCCCCTCACCCCTGATATATAAGGCCCTTTTGATGCCTCAACAGTAAGTAAACAAAGCTGCCTCAGCGGTTTTGTGTGTGGGTACGGCGACAGCAGGAATTTCTCCCTGAGGGGTGAACTGTAGCTCTAATTTCTCCTGAAATAGAACAGTGAGACCAGCTCTTAATTCAGAGCCGATCGTGCTGCTGAATTAAAAACGGCTCTGTAGACCCAGAATTCAAGAGTTTGCTGCACACGATTGATCTAACTGGAGCAGGGAGGTCGGCCCACACGTGTTAGCTGAAAACATTTCAGCTTTAGGAAAGACAAAGTGACAGGATTGATTTGATAATCATTTTGAAGAAATGATAGGAGCAATCCCACAGAGTGCGAGTATGCCGTGATGTAGTTGGACTGATAGTAATATTGATGGTATACTGGATGTTACCCACAGTACTAAGAGTCACTGCCACAGTGAAACACTGTCTCATTGTGTGCCCCTGTGTGCACTGTTAAATTAATTAATCTACAAAGTAACTCTCCTTTTCCGTCAGCGCATTAGTTTGACTCTCGTCTGGATGTTTCTAAAATACTCGACGGACTGCCAATTAAGTCAGCAGTTTACCTCCGTAGTGTGTTTAGTATGGAGAAGAGGCAGCTTCTCATTCATTTTCACCTGATGGTTTCTTAACAAGTGGTGCTCGCACAGTGGCTGCTTCGTTTTAAATGATTATCACAACAGCACATGTGGGCGTGCCTTAATGTGCTCAAGTCATCAACACTTCGACTAATAAAGCAGCGATTAAAGACGCCGCTCAGATATTGTTACTGTGTTACTGTTGTCTTCCAAACACACAGTGTAGCTTCAGCTCTGTTGAACTTGGCTTGTTTTGTTTCTGAGACTGAGTTCAGTCAGCAGTGGCCTACTTTCAGGTGGGGTGCAGCGGAAGCAGCGCGCAGCCTGGCCGCAGACTGCAACGGATTAGGCATCCATGTGATGGAGTTTGCAACCTGTACATTTATTCCAGTCTGGAGATAAAATGAGTCTGATATCTGAGTCTGAAGGTAAAATAAATATGCTTTCAAGCCTGTGAAACACATGAGAGAAATAGAAAGGTTGTGATCACGACTGCATTTAGAGTGAGTTCAAGGAATGTGTCCTGGAACAGAAATTTAAAAAACTGATGCGACACATCAGTTTTTCCTTTCAGACAGGAGGCAGTTGGCAAGATATATATAAATTCCAGATGTTTTTTTTCCTTTTCCAAGTCTGAAGAGTAGTTGTTCAAAGTCAGTGCGAAGGGCAGCAAGGTGTAAAGATCACAAAGAGGCGACTAGGAGAAAATGGGTACGATCCAAGCAGAGGAGGTCTTCACTGAGGTAGTGACGTAAGCTGAGAGCAGACCACCGACATCAGTATGAGAGCGGACACAGAAAAGTTTAGAGGATAACGTTCCCTACTCTGTGATGACTCGGGCCGAACTCCGAAGCATTCCGATGTGGTGAAGGTATAAAAAAAGGCAAAAGGGGAACTGATGCTGTTTTCAGAGTTTAAATGTTCAGCTTGATGATGTCAAAATGACAAATGTACGTAGTAGGTAGATGACACTGCTGCTTCTGCATTAGGTTAATCTCCTCGGCCATTTGAATGATTGGAGTGCACCAGTCATGCCATAATGCTTACGTGAGCAGCCAATGGAAAATGTAGGATTAAAGCTTGTTGGGAGTCTTCCCCCCCCTTTCCCATATTTTGTGAACTAAATGAAAGGAAATCTGAAGCTTTCTTGAGCGAGTCAACACAACTGAGTCAGGTAGAGTGACCACAGAGTGCAAAACCACTGCTACTGTCGTAGTTGTGAGTCAAGATCTGTCTCTAAGCAATGTTCTGAGTTCTGTCCTCCAAAATGTGCTCATTGTCTGATTCACTGGAACTCCTTTCTCTCTTCACAGTAGAGAAAACTGGAGTGTAATTTAAGGAGCTTATGGCTTTTCCCAGACATGCTATCTGATTAATACAGACTGTTTTTAAGATCACTTTCTTTTCCCCCTCCTTTCTTCTGTTTTGTGTGTCTGTGTGTGTGTGAGGGACTCCTTTGTAATTTCTTAGGAGGTGGTATTTAAGAAGGAAGACGTAGCTTCAAGGAAATCACACATGCGTAAAAGGAGTTTCCATTACAATGAAGCTGAAATTCACAATGGGACAGCCTCGAGTAACCTTGGGGGTTTACCTGTAGTGCATGGATGCATCTTGTGGGAAATCTAAGCCTGCACGTACTGTGAAACCATAATCAGCCGTGTGAGGGATCTAAAGTGTCTCCTTCCTTTCCTCCTCCCCTGATTCCTCAGTGTCTAAAAAGCACGGGAAGCTGATCACCTTCTTGCGCTCCTTCATGAAGTCCAGGCCCACCAAGCAGAAGCTGAAGCAGAGGGGCATCCTCCGGGAGAGGGTGTTCGGCTGTGACCTGGGAGAGCACCTCCTCAACTCAGGACATGATGGTGAGTGATACAGCATTAAATGCAGCATGCAGCATACAGCATTTTCAGCTCCAATTTTTTTTATTAGCCATTTGAAACTTAATAAGATTCTTCAGTAATCAATTTGTATTTTAAACGCACAGTGTGGTTACACGTTGCTCCTGTCAAGTGTTATGTAGTTTACTCTGACACAGCCTACACACAACAGTTCATTTTCTATATTGTGTTACTGCGCTGCTCAGCACAGTTGCCATCTTACTTCCCCCCTTGGGGAGTTTAGAGGCTGGTCACCGTAAGCTCTGTCATTTAGCAGTCAGTCCTGCTGGAGAAGGCAAATGCAGTCAGAACATACTGTAGCAATGGTGGGTGTGCTCGGTGGACTTCCACGTGAATGCCAGGTACCAAGGTTTCCCAGAAGAACACTGCAGTGCAACAATATTTTTCATATATCCACTTACAACAACTTCCTGTTGTTGTAATGTTGTCTTTGAATGATGTCCACCTCACGCTGCATCTAAACATGAGCTCTTGTAGCTCCTCTGGTTGTATTAAAGATGTTAGCTGGATTTAAAGTCCGTGTGCACATACAGCTGCAGCCAGGATGATTTTCTGAGCTCTCAGCGGCCTGGTGTGCAGCCATAATGCTCATAATGGTGTCCTGATTACACCGTAACTTCAGCTCTGACCAGCTTAGTAATGCTGCTCTGTTGTTGAGTACTGATCAATAACTCAATTTTAGTTCATGCTGACACCAGCTTAAAAGCCGATTTAATTGATGACGTATGTGTGTGGACATGGGGGGGTTCTCATCTTATCAGTACAGTAGTTTATAGTGATCACGGTCCAGTTCATTTAACAGTATGGTCACACATTCGTGGCTTTTCTGTCACATTTGTGGGTGAAGGAGACGATGAGCGACCTCTGTAAACCCTGCGCTGTCACATGGTGCTGGGTCAGAGAGTCACGGTGTTTGTTTATGAGGAACAGAGAAAATGCTGATGAGAGGTACGGTTTGTAAACTACACTGGGCACTGCTCTGTGTGGAAAAGGGTTAACTTATTCACCCAGAGGTCAATGCGAGACACTTTCATAGTGTTTTTTTTATGTTGACATCAAATAAGAATTGTTTTTCTACAGAATGATTTCTGGATCAGATTCATCTTTTTTCTCCTTTGAGCTGCTGTCAACGCACCAAGGAAGCTAAAAGCTCCAGCTCTGTGTTTCACTCCTGATCAGCTGTCAGCCCAGAAACACTTCATTTAGCTTGGTAATTAGGCGGGTCTTCCTTCAGGTGTTAACCTTTCATCAGGCTCTTCTCTCTTCAAAAATTGTCTATAAAAACGATAAAAATGTTGAATTAAAAGAAAAAAATGACTGTAACTAACAACGTAATGGCTAATTAGGGGCAAAAATCATTCTAAAATCCACAAAAGCAAAGTTTGACAGGAGTAATGGACGTTTTCTATTGTTTTACAATAAAAAGACCAACACTAATACTCTTACACAGCCCAGGATTATTATCACTACTACATTCTCTGTTATTATTTACCACGTTTGCCAGTAACGTTAATATTATGATTAACACTGTGCCACTGTCTGCCCGTTTGCACTGCTGTACACACTGATATTTATGTCTATGGTTCGTACTGCTCTTCTTATGTGTGTCTTGTGTTTCAGTGGTTGAGCTTTTATTGTTTTTACTCTCTGTGACTCTACACAGTGTTTCTGTTTCTGTTCTTCCTGCACTAAAAGTTTATAAAAGGCACAAGAATTTTCCCTCGAAGTTCTCATCTTAGATGAAAGGTGAGCCAATGCAGAAGTACCTTAAACCTGCAGAGGGTGACTTCTCTGGCTCCAAAACACACGTATGATTATATAGAGGCAGCTCTGAGCTCCCCTGCTCTCTGTGACCTCAGTGGCTAGTGTCGAGACTCACTGAGCACAACACTGGGTGGAGCGGGCGACGTGCTGTTCAGAAGGTTGATGGTTTAGTCTCTGGCTGCTTCGGTCTGCATGCCAAATTATCTTTGGACAAGATACTGAACCCCGCGTTGCTCCTGATGTGTTAATAAGAGTGTGATTGTGTGTGTGAATGTTAGATAGAAAGCACTTATATGTATAAAGAGCTTGTGTGAATGTGTGTGTGAGCATGGGGGAATGAGATATGCTGGTTCTTATATGGAAGAAGTGCTGCATAAGAAGCGGTGTATTTACCATGACGTTTGACAGCTGCAGCCTTTTTTGTACTTTGTATGCCATCTTCCAATATCCAGCTCATGTGATGCATCCATGAGGAAAGGACAAAGGGTTTTCACTTCTCGTTGCATATGAGCCAGTTTAGGTGCATCTTAAAAGCTATTTTAAAAAAGCTGTTTTGAATTCAGGAGGAAACATCCCAGTTGTGTCTCCACATTCAAACTCGTTCTGTGTGTCTTTGTGATAAGAGAAGCTCATAACAAGTTCTTCCCACTTGAAGAACTCTCAGTGCCGTCCTCTGCTACGTGTGGAATTTGAACAGCTGCTTCGGCGAGTGTCCTGCTCTCAGTCTAGGCGATGTGCGAGCTGCGGGAGGCACTGGAAGCTCCTTGTACATATACAAGCTGTCCTTATCTTCCATACGCACACTCGCACAGACCAGTAACATATCTGTATGATGCATAGCTGCAGGAGAATGAGGACGCTATGAGCTTTTCCTTGTTTTTATCTGTCCACCAATCACTGGCTGTGTGATTGTCTGCCTCACAAGCCGACATGTTTCCCTACAGTCTGCCTGCATCAAAGTAGAAACGGATTAAAGGCCACCCGACAGCACTAAATAAAGAAATGCATGTTTGAAGCAATTCAGTACATGTTTGTGTCCACCCTAGCTCCAAGAGTGCATTCCATCAGAAAGCACAAAAAAGTTAGTAATCCGCTCTGTGTCCTGGCATCTCCTGCTCCGCACTGCTCCGCACAGACAGACTGATGAAACGCTGCTCTTTTCTTCTGTTGCCAGTGCCCCAGGTCCTCAAGAGCTGCACGGAATTCATCGAGAAGCACGGCGTGGTGGACGGCATTTACCGCCTGTCTGGAATTGCTTCAAATATCCAAAAATTGCGGTAAGGAGGCACAAACCGACCAGCAGCCAATGTGTGTAACTCAGAGGACTCCACGCTGTTTCCACAGAAGACGCTCACCACTGTGTGTGTATGTGTGTGTGTGTGTTTGTGGCATTTCCTCAGTACCATTCGTAATACTGTGGACCGTAGAACTAGTCGATTTTCGTAGGGATTTTACGTGGCAAGCCTGAGAGAGACGACAGAATACTTTATGTAAGACTGTGGTGAAAAGCCCTGTAATTTTCTAATGAAGCAAGGATATTACAGTGCAGAGGCCTGTACTGTGAGGCAGGGTTTCATTGTATCCAGATAACTTCAGGGTCAACCCTCAGACAGTTATTCACTTCTTACCAGGATTAATCGCCAGGATAACTTATGCTGTGAATATAATCTGCTTCAGAGGAGGTCATGTTCCAGATTAGAAATCAGCAAGTATGAAACTGCCACCTATGGACCAATCAGTTCTCTGAAAATAGGGTCACCACTTCTGGAAGATCCCTCAGGTCAAGTAAACATGGTTTTAGCTGATTTTCTGATCGACCCTTTCTGGACTTTTTTGTGACGTGAAAGTACTGAGGTATGAATCTGAACAGATTAGTCTTTGTTTCCCCTGGATACACGTGGAATAAAAATCATTAAATAAACACTATTTAATGATATTACACACAGTGCAGATCTTTCATTAATGCAAACAGCGGCTCTCCTGAGGAATATTTTACACATATGTACATACGTGTTATTTCATTGTTTTAATATCTTCGGTTTTATTCTACACTGTAGGAAGCAGTACCAATAAAGAAAGGCGCCTAACAGGGATGTGCTGACCACATGACACACTGACACACATTGTATGCAGAAAAGGTTATCGCCAACTTTGATGTGTTTCCAGGGGGAAGATCTTTTTTCAAAACACTGCTGAAAAGTAGAATTGCTTCATGCCGTCTCAGCACTCGCTGATAGATGCTGGTTGGTTCGCTGACTCTGGCTTTGCTCTCTTTCTCTCCCATCAGGCACGAGTTTGACTCTGAGCAGATCCCTGACTTGACCAAAGATGTTTACATCCAGGACATCCACTGTGTTGGCTCGCTCTGTAAGCTCTACTTCAGAGAGCTGCCTAACCCACTGCTCACCTACCAGCTCTACGAGAAGTTCTCTGTAAGCAAAGAGCGCGGCACTTTCTTAACTACTGTGGGCTCCGGGGCTGTTAACGGTTACAGATTAGGTGTGACTGACACTGCTGACTTTTCAAATTTGGTGTCTATAGAAAAGAAATGAAACTGGTTTATCTTATAGAAATTCTTGAAATTCCTCTTCCAGTCATGGGCCACAGACACCCCTAAAATAATAGCATTGCACTTGACACACCCTGTCATTACAAATGCAGCAAACTGCTCTGTGTGGGACTTAGAATAAAAACTTTCTCTAAGCGCAGCAGAGCTATCCCTCAGGATACATGCTGGTCGTTATGGCAGCTGGGCTGAGGAGGGGGGCTTCAAGGTTACATACTGAAGTTCCCTGTGCGCCCTATGTAGCAGCTTCAACTTGGGATATTGAGAGGATAAGATTAATGTGGACACGCTGCTACATCCCGGTATTATCCGTGACTCCCTATCTTCTCGTCTCTTGTTTGGCTTTCACTCTGAAGGAGGCTGTATCAGCAGCAACAGACGAAGAACGACTCATCAAAATCCATGACGTCATCCAGCAGCTTCCGCCGCCGCATTATAGGTCAGTGTAGAGGCACATTGCCCCCCTTTGGCAGGCTAAGGAACTGCAGGTTACACACTCACTGTGCATTCAGTTGTCTCTGATGGTGTTAAAATGAATGCTTTCTGTAATGCTGCTACACTGAATGGAATCTTTGCGTGAAATGTGATGAATTGAATTTCGCACACTGTGTCAAATTTCCAAGCGGCGTTCCACAGAGTCGAACACCGACACTGTGCCGACGTAGCTTTATCATGCACGGAGCCAGTGTAATCTAAACATGTGATTCTTAGGACCTTGGAGTTCCTCATGAGGCACCTTTCCCGCCTGGCAGCATTCAGCTACATAACCAACATGCACAGTAAGAACCTTGCCATCGTCTGGGCGCCCAACCTGCTGAGGTGAGAGGTCATCCTGCTTTGGTGAATCTTCTTTTGTTGTGGTGAATAAATTGCAGGTGCTCACCTAAATGTCTCCTCAGCTGGATGGCGGCTTCAAGTGAACTCTTAAATTCAAGATGCATCTAATGATCTTTTTAATTTGATGTATATGTAATAACGTTGCTGTTCTTTTTGGGTTTGGGTCAGTTTCAGACTTGAATCAGCCTGGGTAATAGGCTGCATGCTGCAGAAAGTGTGTTCTCTCCTGTTTTTAAATGAGTCATTCTGCCTGAATCAAAGGATTTAGGCAGCTGTTTGTGGGCGGATGGTTTTCAACCCAACATCACATGTTGGAAATTCATCTTAAAATGATTTTACTCAAACTGACCTCCAGGTTTCTTTAACCGGAGCTCCTGATTCAGTCAAAAATGTTCCTTGTTGTCTCAGGTCAAAGCAGATTGAATCTGCCTGCTTCAGTGGCACAGCAGCCTTCATGGAAGTCCGAATCCAGTCTGTAGTGGTGGAGTTCATCCTGAACCATGTTGATGTGCTTTTCAGCGCTAAACTCAGCTCACTAATAAGAGAGGGAGCAGGTACAGAGACGTCCAACCCCTGTGCACTCACTGAGCTAAATACAAATAATTTGCCACTGATTGCTTCATTTCTACACCGTCAGGTCACAACTCTTTGTCACGGCCCAAGTCCCTGCTGGTTTCATCTCCCTCCACAAAACTTCTAAGCCTAGAGGAGGCCCAGGCCAGGACCCAGGCTCAGATCAACTCTCCAGTCACTGAAGACAGCAAATACATTGAAGTGGGTGAAGGTCCAGCTGCTCTGCAGGGCAAGTTCCACACCGTCATTGAGTTTCCCACAGAGAGGTTTGTTGTGTTCCCTTTTATGTCTTCACAAATGAAAATTCCTTGCATGATGCATCTTCTGCTGGTTTTTGATGAAAATGCAGGGAGAGTAATTTTCCTCCTCCGCTGTTCTTTGCGGACTTGTTGAGATTTCTTAAGTCAATCAAACCAACTGCCTTCTTGTCAACCATCATTTTTTAATCATAGGAAGAGGCCGCCTATCAAGTCCAAGAAGTCTCCTGTAGGTAGTTGGCGTTCGTTCTTTAACCTGGGCAAGTCTTCCTCTATATCCAAGCGCAAGTTGCACCGCAACCCCAGTGAGCCTAATGAGCTAAAGGCTATGGCTCTTGCTGGTGAGTCCACACACCACATCTACAGTAAAAGCTGCCTTAGGCTAACTAAGCATTGTGCCACGACAAGCGCTTAACGGAGTACGCAAGACTAACCCTGATGAATGTTAATGGTTGTGCTTCAGGAGGCAGAGGAGACACGGCAACATTAAGGTCAGCCAAAAGTGAAGAGTCACTGAGTTCCTTGCATAACGTTGAAGGTAATCATTTGCGACCTCCAGTTCACTATAAAAAGCTTAATTGGTCAATAACTAGGGGACATTATTTGTCATTGTCATACCCATTCTTCCTTCAGGCGAGTCCAAGGTGTACCGTCCTCGGCGGCCGCGCTCCAGCAGCGACGCTCTGTCAGCCTCCTTTAACGGCGAGCTGCTGGACAGCCGGCAGCACTGCAACTCCTACGATAACCTGGATGGCACAGAAGACAGCGACGGAGACGACGGACCCATCTGTGTGCCTGCTCTTATCTCCCCTCCACGCTCAGCAGGTGAAGATGTGGACCTCAGCCCGCCGGACATCGGCATGGCTTCCTTGGACTTTGACCCCATGTCGTTCCAGTGCAGTCTCCCCGACACCTCCTATGCCTTCCCCCTAGATGATTCACCAGCCAGGGCTGAGGGCTCCACTTTAAAGAGGAGCCAGGGCAACATCTGTGGTAAGACCAATGGCTCTGATCTCATCTCTGCCTCCTTCATGAGCAGCTTGACCTCCCCCTTACCCACAGACACCAGCGGTGCTGCTGGAGAGAAGGCAGAAGGCAAAAAACTTACCACGTCTTACTCTTACACTGATAAACCCACGCAGGCCGTGTCACCTATTAAATGTGGAAAGGCCACCGGTTTGATGCCTTTTGTCACGTCAGACACTTTTGCCACAGAGACACATGACGACCAGATTACAGCTGGACAGGCTGTCTTTCCACAGCCATTATCTCCCCCTTCGATACCCAAGGACTCTCCTCCCCTGATGGGCGGTGTGTCGCTCAGCGAAGCATTTCAGATGGAGCTGACCTCTAAGCTGGCAGTCTTTGACAGTGTGGACAGTCGAGAGCTAAAGGGAGAGGACAGCGTCCAGCAGGCACCAGCTCCCAGCAGCCAAGAGCACCCAGGTAGGACGGAGAATGAGGAGGATGCAGTGTCTTAGATGTTTCTCACCTTTGGTTCACTGTGTAGATTTAACAAAGAATAAATAAATGAGGTGATTTGAATGTCTTAGATTTAGCTTTGCAGGAATTTCATCCTAAATCTTTTTTCTTATGATGCCTTAGCCCCCTGTTACCCCCCCCCCCCACACACACACACACACGCTTAAGGCACCTTAAAACTCACCTAGCGCTCTCTTGCTTATTCAGTCTTCAGTCATAAATCCCTTGTGTTTTGTGTTCCTACTAGGAGCCATAACTCCGGACTCATCAAAGGACCTAACCCCTCGTTCCCTCACCTCTACAGCACCCACTTCTGCCCCTCCGCCCCCACCCCCTAAAAATGCTGCCCGCATGTTGGCCCTGGCCCTCGCTGAGTCTGCACAGCAGGTGTCCGCTCAGTCTCAGCCCCGGTTCTCTGAGCCAACACTGGTGTCCCCTCAGCAGCTACACGAGGCCTCCAACTTCCAGGACTCGCCACATCCTTTTGTCCCACAATTCCAGACTGCCTCAGTGGACGGAGCTGCACAAGGAAGTTCCCCACCACCACATAGTGCTCCTATAAATGTGATCACAGCTTCATCTCATCCCTCCACTTCCAGTCCTTCAAACAAACACCAGCCACTCGAGTTAACCAGCACGATCACTAAGCCATCAGACAGCGCCAAGTCCTCTACAGCTCCAGCTGCATCACAGCGAGAAACAGACTCCTCCCCTCCAGACACTCCACTTTACAAGTGTGCCCCACTCTCCACATCAGCCAGCCTGACTTCTCCGACCAGGAAAAGTCCAGAAAGGCAGCAGCCTGTGGCAGGACAGGTCACAGTTCACAGTAGCTCATCCAGTTCCACTGCAGCCACCACTCCCAGTGGCAGCAGCAAGGACAGTGGCATCTTACCACAGCCTGCTCCTGAGGTAAATCTATCAGTTCTGTATGTTGGCTGGTCCCGAGGGGTCCAAGCAGTGATTCCCAAAACTCACTGTACTCCACCAAAAGGCTCATGTGCTGTCATAAACTAAACTAAATCAGCTCAGTGCAGTCTATAGCCAGTTCAATCAATCTATCCCTGTATTTATTTATTTTTAATGAATTGACTGTATACCACCACCAATCTGCGTTAAAATACCTCCAGACTGATACAGACGTTCTTTAGATATTTGGAGTTCATGTTGGCAAAGTCTTGCTCTCGTCAAAAAAATGCTCAGCTAGTATTTGTATTTAATTTGTTTCCCTGAACCTTGTATAAATATGGCTTATTTTGTTTTGGGCTTTTTTTCTTAGGTCAAACCAGAGGAGAAAGCACCACCCCCAGTTCTTCCAAAGCCATCAGAACAGCCAGCTCATCCAGCTCAGAAGCCGAGAAGAGCTGTCCCACTACCCCAAACCCAAACGCCGCAGCAGAGCCAAGCCCAGATACAGCCTTATCTTCCAACACAGTCTCCAGCTCAGACACAGCAGCCATCAGCTCAACCCCAACCTCATCTCTCTAAGGCTAGCGCAAGAGTCGCACCCACCTCTGCCGAGCCTGTGGAGAAGCCTTGGGAGGCCATAAAGCCAGTGCAGCCCTGTGCAGAGTCTGGAAAGTATCATGATTCTTATGGAGCCACTCCTCCAGCCCCACCTGTTCGCACTATAGAGAGCAAACTGGCCACAGCAGCACTCAGCCAGAGTGAAGCCTCCTACCATATCCTCGGTGAAGGTCCTCCGCCTGGCCATGTGGAGGATGCACTGCCTCACCATCCTCTTTCTCCTCGTAAATCTTCCACACACCAGCCAGCCTACATGTACCATGCTAAAGGGGAACCAGTCCTAATCGATCCTCCAGGAGCTGCATATTACCACCAGAGGCCTGTATCTCTGGGGCCCCCATCTATACCACACCACTACCAGCCGGACAGTGTCCCTCCGCACTCCTATGTGTCCAAGTCTGAGCCTCAGATACCCTGCACTGCTCGAATAGATAACAGATACAGCACTTTAGGCCCCAGGTCATACCATCACTCCATTAAGTCCAGAGGAAACCCCAGGAGTGTTTATGTGTCTCCAGGGCCTGGGCATCCGGGCTACAGCCACGACAGAACCCATGGTTATCCCACCATCCGCAGAGTTCACTCGCTCCACGTTCCTTCCAGCATTCGCTCAGTCCCCATCCAAAGGACTGAAGTTCCTCCAGACGATGACATGTTCTTCTACCACCGGCCTGTGTATCAGTGCAAAGCCTACCAGCAGCCCCCGCAGCAGTCCTCACAAGCAGACTACCACGTTACCCAGCTGCAGCCTTACTTTGAGAACGGACGGGTCCAGTACCGCTACAGTCCATATTCTGGTTCGGGTCCGTTGGAGGCGCCTTACTATGACATCGACCCGTACGGCACCATCAGAGTCAGGCACATTCATTCGTACAACAGCCGAGATCCAGGAGCGCTCGCTGGGCGTCCCGGTGGAAAGACTGGATACCACTACCTCGCTCGCCACATTCTCCCTCCTGGGAAGGAGCATAGTTTTGTGAGCAGGGATATGCCCCCCGGGCATGGGAGCAAAGAAGTTGCTGCTTACTTATCTTGGGAACCAGAGGAGGCAGAACGGTTGCGTATGCACTCCATCCGCAGGGAGAGCAGGGCCAGGCTTAAGATTAAAGGCCCCGTCCTCTCTCAGTATGACAACGTGGGCTTGTTCGCACCAGCAGATATATCAGGCTATGAAACGCTGCACCTGCGCAGTAAGTCTGACCCTGGCAAAGCTGTGCTGGTACCGGCCGAGAGCAAAGACGGCCGCTACCTGCCCAGACAAATGGTTTCAGACCCCGAAGCCCTCATGTACATGGAGACTGACAAGCATGTCCCGGGCAGCGGAGTGGGTGACAAGTCTGATGCACTTTCCAAGCAAAGCAGTTCCAAGAAATGCCAGTCCTCTCACTCGCTACCTTCGGCTCTGAGCCACAATCTTTCTCATCAGCAGGAGAGCGGTCGACACGAGGCCAAGTATGAGCCCGCAGATGACAGCGGCAGGTCTAAACACAAGAGGAACTTCCAGGCGCGTTACGATTGTCCAGATTCTGACCACCACCAGAGTAAAGCAAAAGCATCAAGCAGCTACCACAACACCGATGATCAGCCATCAGCCCCCAGGGAACAAATCGGCCGCTCCAAACCTGAGCGATCGCACAGTGTCCGAGAGCAACACTACACCCAGGCCAAAGCCGACCTAGACAGAGACTACTTGTGTCAGAAACACAGCACTAAAACAGTGCAGTCCCACTATGACAACTTAGACGATTACCACCCAGTACCTCAGCCTCATGGCCCTGTTCAAAAACACGGAGGAGCCAGCTCCTACCCAGCCCCGGGATTTACAGTGAGCCACAGCAACAGGGCTTACTCCACAGCACTGGGCCAGGGGGCCTTTATCCAGACTAACCTGGCCCTGCAGAGGCCAGAGACAGAGATTCACACAGAATGAAGCATTTAGGGGGAGGTGTCAAATAATCGTAAGCAGTTTAGAAGAAAGACGGTCGCGCAGCCTCTGCAGGACAGTGGACTGTTGTATCACCAATATTTTTGCTTCTCTGTATTTTTAAAGAATTGTAAAGAATATTGTAAGACTTTTTACAGAAAGTCCTGAATGTATACCTGAAACTATTGTCCCTGTGGTCTTGTTGTTGTTGTGATTGATTGAGACAGTAGCCAGTCTTAAATGTATATGATATGAAAGACGTGAGGTACTTGTAACAGGAACCACAAAAATGTAAATTATATATACTACGTCTATATATACAAATAGAAACACTTGTAAAAAGGGATTTTAGTTCAGGGTTTTTTGTTTTATTTTTAGGTGTGGCGCTGGGTATGAGCATCAACTGGGACTACGGTTTGCATTTTAGAAATGCATGCACTCTATCTCTTACAGAACAGTTCTGTGTACTTCTCTATCCACTGCGTTCTCTCTGGATGTCACAGCACAAGTTATTTAAGGAGGATACATGCAGGTCTACACGGCCGCCTCCTGCTGACACACACACAAGGCGGCGGTGCGGTGTGTCCTTGTTTGTTTAGAATAATTTGACGGAGCAGGAGGTTAGATAAGGACCTGCAGTGGGTTACTTTGAGTTAATGTAGTGCTTATCAATGTCTTTGTTTTCTCTGTGACTGTGCCATTTTTATGTAACTTTGTTATAAACGGGACTTCTAATGGAATGCTTTGGTACTTGTGTTCTTCATTAGAAGAGGGACCAAATGACTCAGCACGGTTCTTGCACATATGGGATAACGATGAGAAGGTGGATGAATGCCTGTTGTAGCTTCAGAACTGTAAGGGGTTATTTTTCTTTTCCCCGTCAAGTTCACGGTACGTTCATAAACTGGACTAACAGAGTAAAGCTGAAAACGACGTCCTTCTGAACGGTGTGGTGAAGAACACATTGTTGCTGCTTCGTTGGGGAAAACTTAGATGAGCCTTAAATTTTGTTCCTGTAATCCATATTTTATTTTTCCTGTCGTAAAACACGATTCTCTGTCGGGGCCGACAGGCTGTTTTGATTTTCTTGGGTTATTTAGTTCTGTATCACCTCTCTGCTTCTGCATTTAAAACAATGGAGGAGGGATTTTTTTTTTTTTTTTTTTTAGGATATGTGTGGACTTTTTTTTTTTTTTCCTGGCTGGAGATCAATGTATAGTACGTTCATTTGGTATTATACTATAAGACCTTATGGGTAAGCATAACGGATGGATTACAATATGTTTCACTTATGTCAAAATCCAGGTTGTACTCTGTAACTGTTTGACTTCTATATCGCTTGCAGGTTCTGCTCCTCTTGCCTTATGTAAAGCCTCTACCTTTTCAGATGGGGCGTTGATGTAAGGCAATGTGTACTTGAATGTGAAAACACTCGTCTCAAAATAGAGGTTATCTACAGTCAGATATGAAATAAATAAAACTGTTCAGGAAGAGAGAATCCAGGGCTTGTGTGCATGTGCGTGATGTTTCTCACACTTCTGCTTGGTCGAGTCTGGAAGTTCACCGGAGACGGACAGCTCGCAAACATCCAAAAAATCTACAGAAGAGGTTGGAGTGAGCTGGAGAGGAAGTCATTTGGTCTCCCCCAAGTCAAAGATCTAGTTATGAGTTTATCCTAAATTAGTGGCATCACAAAAGAGTGATGGGACTAAGTGCTGCTTTGGCAATCCTAGATGAA
>JAMQGT020002639.1:0-7500 GCA_024447675.2 Pterophyllum scalare
TCACATGAACCTGAGTAACATCCATCCTTAATCCAGAGGCTTTAATATGATGTGGGCCCAGCCTTTGTAGTTATAACAGCTTCAGCTCTTCTGGGAAGTCTTTCCACAGGTTCAGGAGTGTTTATGGGAATTTCTGACCATCCCTCCAGAAGCACATCTGTGAGGTCAGACACTGATGTTGGAGAGAAGGCCTGGCTCACAGTCTCCACTCTAACCCATCCCGAAGGTGTTCTATCAGGCTGAGGTCAGGACTCTGTGCAGGCCAGTCAAGTTCTTCCACCCCAAACTGGCTCATCCATGTCTTTATGGAGCTGCTTTGTGTGCAGTCATGTTGGAACAGGAAGGGGCCATCCCCAAACTGTTCCCACAGAGTTGGGAGCATCAAACTGTCCCAAATGTCTTGGTGTGCTGAAGCATTCAGAGTTCCTTTCACTGGAACTAAGGGGCCGAGCCCAACTCCTGAAAGACACCCCCAAATCAGAATCCATCCCTCAACCAAACTTGGCAACAACATTTGGCACAATGCAGTCAAACCCAGACTTGTCCATTGGATTGCCCGACAGAGAAGCATGAATCATCACTCCATTCTCCAATGCTCTGTGCATTGAGCTTGGTGATGGAAGGCTTGGATGCAGCAGACATGGAAACCCATCCCATGAAGCTCTCTACACACTGTTCTTGAGCTGATCTGAAGGCCACATGAAGGTTGGAGGTCTGTAGTGACTGACCCTGCAGTAAGTCGGCAACCTCTGCACACTATGCGTCTCAGCATCCACTGACCCCGACTCTGTGATTTTACGTGGCCTACCACTTCATGGCTGAGCTGCTGTCGTTCCCAATCACTTCCACTTTGTTATAATCCCACTAACAGCTGACTGTGGAATATTTAGCAGTGACTGGACTTGTTGCACAGGTATCATCCTATCACGGTACCATGCTGGAGTTCACTGAGCTCCTGAGAGCGACCCATTCTTTCACTGATGTTGGTAGAAGCAGTCTGCATGCCTAGGTGCTGGTTTGTACACCTGTGGAAGTGACTGGAACACCTGGATTCAATGATTTGCATGGCGAGTGAATAATTTTGGCAATACAGCGTATTAATGAATACAGTATAAATAGTAACAACCAAATGAAATGTGAACAAATGCAAATATGGTAGCTGGTTGGCAGGCACACAACCATTCCATTTATTTTTTGTCTTCTGGGAGAAACTGATCAAAGACGACAGTTAAAACAATAAAACAGCAGTCACCTCAGCGCCGAGGACTGGACACAACAACAAGAACATGTGATAACTGTTACAGTGGTTTTTATTTATCCCTTTGCAAGTCAAAAGTCAGATCACACTAAAACGCATTTCTGCATAGTCTTTGAAAATGTGTGTTTTGATGGTTTCCACACGGTTGAGTCCATTCTACCCGAGGGAACAATAACATTTCTACAGGCAACATCTCCAAAAATGGGCAACTCACACCCAAGATACTGCGTCAGATTTACTCAAAACATTGCACTACACCCTGCATTTATAAAAGCATCAAAAAGTGAATTATGGAGCATCGTTTTAAAATGCATTAGTGTAAATGTGAAATAATCCACTCCTTAGCTGATGTATTTTTACCCCCAACAGCCATATATTTGGTTCATATGACAAAAGCAGGAGCATGCTTAGCTCCCACTGAGCCAACCAGAAACACAAACACTTCCATACAAAATAGGCCATACAATTTTTTTTAACACAAATACTTCTCTAGCACTTTGTCTGAAACACAAAGTGTTTTCAGACAAACTACTATACTATACTCTACTGGCATTCACTGCCTCCACCTGTCAACACGCTAACAAAAGGAGAACCTAGGTAGCCAGGATTCAGTGCTTATGAATGCTAACCTGTTTACTCTGGGGCAATTAGCCTGAAGGCAGAAAGCCATGTTCTGCTGAGAAGTGGGAGATTTCTCACCAGTAAGTGCACAAACAAGAATTTAAAAATACACCTAAGGCAAGTGCGGCCATTCAGGAGTCCCAGCACAATGAAAACACCAATCTGCCTCTTCTGAAAATATTGAGTATAAGACTATCATATGATACCACACGGACAGGATGAACCGTGGTGAAAAGTCAAATCAGGTAATGTAGAGGAATTTAAATGAAACTGTGGGTGATCCTGTGTCATGTTCAAAGCTTCGTATTTCTTACAGCGTGTTGTTCAGAGCAACTTTAAAAATCCACGATTCTGCCAACGAGCAGAAAAACAACGATTTTTACAGAAGCGCTGAGAAGCTTTTAGTTTGCAGAACTTACTTCACCATAGTAACCATTTGGATTCCCCTGTTTCAGCATTTCAATCAATCACTTTTCCAACTAAAATCATCCAACTGTAACATTCAGTGAATTGAAAGCTCACGTCACAGTTTCCCTAAGAAAACAATAGAATATCTCACTGCAGGAGTCCTGTGGTCAATTAGTTTCAAGGCAATTAGTCACTGAATTTAACAGAATTAGTCTTTTCAACAAACACACACACACAGACACACACACACACACACACACACACACAAATGGGATAGAACAACAGTAGTACCACAGGCCGAAGATGTAATGACAAGTAGGCATGGTGTGCGTGTACACACAACTGTACGTGCACAGTTAAGAGAAAGAAGTTGAGAGAGGATGTGCTGGTGGCCCAATGATTTCTCCACTCTGTATCAACTAGAGAAAATGTAACTATATTCTGAGACTGCAGTTAAGCTACATCTCCTCTTCTGCACCATATATTCAAATGAAATGCATAAATTAAATAAATCTGTCTGAGAGAGTGTAATTAAAAAAGAGGGTGAAATAAGCTGAGAAAAGTGACTGTGCGTGTGTGTGTGTGTGTGTGAGAGCGTGCACTTTTGAAACTATGAGTGGGCAGGGAATGTTATAGTACACATGGAAGTCAGCTTAATTGGTTGACTTTTGCTGGCCTCACCAGTAAAATCCCACTCATTAACTGCAATGAGTGGGAACACCAACCACATACACATATGTTGCACATGCATGCATGCACACACCTCTCAAGAGACACCAAGGTAAAGAAGGAGTAAACAGAGGGAAAATGTGTCCATATCTTGGACTCAGCCTCAATGACATCATGCCAGCTGTTTGTGAGCTTGTGGACGCAGACTGCTCCTGGAGAACAGGAGCCCGAGCAAGATAAAGAAAATATGGGAAAATATATTTGTTTCACCAAAAACTGTGTGCTTTTGTTCATACTTGTGCATGCTTCCTCCGGTCTGGCTGGCTGCACTTCCTATTCACCACCTCTGTTTGTCACAGTACAATAGCACCTTTCATATCAGCACGCACCAAGTGGTGTTTTATTGCTGTTTGCTACTTTCAAAATCCTGCTTCATTTTGGTGGAAGCGCCAGGTGGACGCAGACTGCTCCGGAACCACAGAAATCTTCAGACAAAAATAATAAAGATTTGCAGTACACATGACCTAAATTATGTTACAGGTAAAAAGACATGAACTCTAACCTTGACAAAGACACAGAAGGTTGTGTAAAGCAGCGCCATTCGATTAATGCAGACCTTAGATGTCGCAAAATGCAGTTTTGAAATGAAATCATGACACAGACTCCTGCTCGTGTCCTTTGTCAGCTTATTTTAGGAGCATGCTAAAGCACCTGTTATGGCCCAAGGTTTAATATATGCCAGTAGATTACTCCATACTTACTCCATACAATACTGCTTTGATTTTAGAAAGAAAAAGAACACAGAGTCGACATTAAAGAACCCAGATAAGTCACATGAAGTGGTCAGGTGCTTTCACTGTTCTCCGTACTGCAATTAAAAATGATGACAGGGGTTGCAACAATAGGGGAATGCATTTATACAAAGAAGAAATTCAAAAGAAATTTGCACTGATAACATATCATCACAGACAGCGGTACAAATGAAAGTATCTGCCACGAAATAACTTAAAGTCTTAATGAAATCTAGCATGAGTCTTCCTTAGTAAAGAAATGCCCAAGTCTGTGCTGCCTGCTGTCAGACTGATGCCTTTTCTCTAGACAGGATCAATGATTCCACAACTGCTCGGTGTGCTCAGCTATGAGAGTAGCTTGTTCTGCACACCCAAATAAGATGGATGCTCATTAAACTCATTTTTAATGTTTCAGTATGCTGCCAAACTTAGAAAATCACGTTTGAATTGTACAAATATGCAGTTTTAGGAGTAAAAAACAAAACAAATGCAGAAGAAGCTGAGGCTTTCTGCACATGAGGTCACTGAACGCTGCTTCACAGGGAGCGCTCAAAGAGGCTGAAAATATTCTCAACTGGAAGATTCACTAATTATCACTCCATGACATGTCAGCTAAAGTGTGTGTCATGTCACGACTTTGTAGAGATTAAAAAACTAAACAAAAAATCCCCCAAACAAATGACAGTGAATGGACTAGTGCTTATATAGTATTTTCTACTCTACTTGAGCGCTTTATACAACAAGTTAGCATTCACACACACACTTCTTTCTACATCTAATTAGTAGATGACCTGCTCTACCTCCTGAGCCACAGCCACACAGTCAGTCTGACTATCAGGAAACTGTAATTCATTAAAATAAATTCTGATCATGAGGAAATAAAATAAGGGCTCTACATAGACAGATAAGATATTACACTGCATAGACAGTGACAATACAGGAATTATTAGTAATTAATTTAACATGATTATAAAACAAAGTTGGGCAGCACGGTGGCGTGGTGGTTAGCACTGCCGCCTCACAGCAAGAAGGTCTTAGATCTGATTCCACCTTGCCTGAGGCCTCTCTGTGTGGAGTTTGCATGTTCTCCCCGTGTCTGCGTGGGTTTCCTCCGGGTACTCCAGTTTCCTCCCACAGTCCAAAGACATGGCCTTACTGGGGTTAGGTTGACTGGTGATCCTAAATTGCCCATAGGTGTGAATGATGGTCTGTCTCTCTGTGTTAGCCCTGCGACAGGCTGGTGACCTGCTGGGATAGGGTCCAGCCTTGGATGGATGGATAAAACAAAACTAGTTGCCCTCTAACTATTTGGAGGCCAAGCAATAAGGCTGGGGGGAGCTGTGATTCTAGGTTTTCTTCTTCTTATATTAAGTTTTTTGTTTTTTTTTACTCCAGTGCGAGTCTATAGGAGCCACTAGAATCTGGGCAAAAGTAGTGAAATTTGGCACACTTCCTCAGGAGAGTCTCAGGTCCCGTTTGCTTGAGAATGGTTTCAGATGAAAACAGGAAAGTTCTGATGCGTTTTGGCCTCCTGTTTACACGAAAACGGTGTGCAAACGGGTTCCAGAGTGGAGTGTTTTTCAAAATGCTCCGGTCTTCGTTTCTGAGTAAACACTACTTTTTGAAAACGGGGGTGCATGCGCACTATGGTTGCAACTCCTATATCTACACTACCTGGCAATGGGAACTGCAGCATTTTCAACATCTTGCATTTCTGTGTAAACAGAGATCATTTTTTAAATGTTTCCAACTAATATGATCAGATGGATTTTTGACTTTTGCCCATCAGAGCCAATCAAAATTGGTGGTGAAATCATCAAACAGGAAGTGAGCTCATATCTCGGCAGTGAAAATGTGTTTTGACATTTATAATGAAATTTGTGTGCCTGCTAATACTGTCAGAGGTCCCGAGCCTGAGATTTGAGTTTTGATGTTGACCAAATTGATTGAGCTGCCATATTGGATTTTATACAGAGATTTAAAGAAAGATCTTTTCAAAGGTTGCAAGTTTTGTCCGATTTTCACAAAACTTGGTATATATGATCGTCAGAGCAAACTTCAAAGTTGTCTTTTGTGCCCCTCCATGAAGGTGCACAAGGAATTTGGTGTCATTGAACCTTTGGGGGGTGCTGTAATTAACAAAAGTGTGTTTTACCATGCAACTTGTTGGCAGATCCTAACACCTCTTCCTTGCTATTCTCACAGCTTGGTTCCTAGCAAGTGCAACGTCTCATTGCTTGCCCCCCTCATTGGCCATTGCAGCTATATTTTAAGTATAGATTTCTAAGTGCTTATTTGCAACCACATAGCATTGGGAAAAAGGCTTCCACAGAACAGAATACCAGAGTAGCAAAAAAGTGCTTAAGCATAGCCTTAATCTAAGACTATCCCGTCTGCCTTTTGTGCATGCGTGTATTTGCAGGGGAAGACCTAGCAAGCATTACTCCGTTTTATTTTACTTTCATCAGAAATGTGAACTTTTAGGGGGTCTTTGGAGACAATATATGTGTGTTAGTGGCCAACTCCCTACTTTGAGATTCTTTTAGAGACCCAATGTCTGTCCGCCTATCCATCCATCCATCCATCCATCCTCTTACACTGTCCAAGAGCTTAAACTAAGGTTGACCATTCCATTCTTAGCAGCAAAACGCTAGTGCTCCAAGGGTTCTGGTTTCCACTTCCATTGTGGCTAAAAGAGCAGAGTAAGACTTCAATAAAGTATAATGAGAAAACTTCAGTTTTTAACTGTTGCAACCTCTCCCTCTATATAATCTGTAAATCTCTGAGCTTCTATACTGATCATTAAACTGACAATTAAAAACCGACATGACTGATTTGTCTTCAACCCGGCGGCACTGGCTGTCACGCCCACATGAGGTTATAGCAAACTGAGAGATGGACTACTGGTCAGTGGATGTGATGTCACTTTTGGCATGCTGCACTGTTCATGCGTGCAAGAATGGCAGGTATAATGGGCCTATTAGGCTGAGTGTTCCCAGGCAGAGTGAAGAGTCCAACTGGCTCTGTGTATCTGTGAAGTCGCTGCCAACACCATCGCACTCTACGTACAATGTGGAAGGATTGACGGTAAAATGGAAAGACGGGGCTTGCAGTGGAGCCAGTTTTGCTTGTAACCAAAGCACAAACCAAACATAATGCTGTATACAGATGTATGAACACTTTGTGTAACTTAATTATTCACTGACAGTAAGACAGCCTTACAATGAGACACTCTTCCGCCAGGCAACAAGTCCAAAATATGTCTTTCTGAAAAGTCAGTTTGATGACAAGGCTTTCATACAATCAGCAGTAGCCCAAATCCAATACAGCACATTGCTGTTCAGCTCCAGTGTTTTTCTAATACTTCTCCATTTTCAACATTTTTTTGTTCCTGTGGAAAAAAGTGTGCATAAATATTCCACATAAATCAGTGGTAAATTAGGTTTTGATGTCATCCCCTGGGACACAAAAGACACTTTTGCCCATGCACCATTAACTCTTAATTTGACAGGATTATGCCATTAAGTGGCCATGTGTGAATATGAAGCCAATAATAAAATGACAATTAGTTACAGCAATTTGATTGCTCGAGATGTAGTAAAATTGATGTTTAGTCCCCTACTGGCACACAGTGCGTTACCTTATCTTCAGTCAGGTTTCAGAGTTCATCACAGTACAGAAACAGCTTTAGTGAAGGTTACAAATGATCTTCTTACAGCCTCTGACAGTGGACTCATCTCTGTGCTTGTCCTG